>JAQIWH010003028.1:0-21676 GCA_034695005.1 Cryptops parisi | reverse complement strand
ATCAGATGGCGAGACCAGCTCTTCAAAGTTTGTGAGAGGGTCTCTCTCAACAGCTGGGTCGATGTTTGTGCTGCGGCAGAGGATCGCACGAGATGGCGGTGCGTGCTGCTTGGGTTTGCCCACCGCGACCTTGGCGACCCGCCGGATAAGTGAATCCCAAAAATGATGATGAAAAAAAATTGGTTAACATGTTTTTTCATGTTTTGTAAAAAGTAGTATAAAAAATTAACAGATACGGAGAGGCATAAATCTGGGAGTCGTGGGAAAATAAAAATAATAACAGAATTTCTACCGGAAAGAAGTCAAAGGACTTTGATTCCAAGAACCTTCGTATTGCTCTTATTCAAAGTTATTTTTCTTTAAATAATGTTTGTAAAGATTTTTTTGTTGATATTTAGTCGTATGTTTGTTAAATAAAATTTTCGTGAAAAAAGAATAAAAATACGGAATACAATATTTTATTATTAATAAAATATTTTATAATAAAATTGAGCAATGTTGATTTGATAGATTAAGTACTAACTGCATTATAGTAAAAAAATGTCTTTTGGAACATAACGCCACTTTTATGTAATCAGTCTCGCATAACTCGATTTGTATAACTACCGCGTTATACGAAGGTCACCTCTCGCTTCTGTACATAATATTGTATATGTGAAAACAAAATACTGTATATCAAAAAGCTTCGTTTTTAAGGCACATCCTTTCAATAGTTTTTGTTTTTCAGTTTAAAAAATAATTGAATCGAGTATTAAATTGACCAAGTTAATGGTGCGCTCGTTTGTGTTGACGCTCTAATGTTTGGTGCTCTTTTGTGTCGGCGCTCTTTTGTCGAGCGCTCTTTTGACGGATCACTCCCGATTTTGTATATCGTGCAACACTGGTGCGGAGCCGTAACGAGGGTAAGGCGAGCAAGGCATTAACCTCGGGCGCACAAAGTGAGGGGGCGCACATAAAACGCATAGGGCATCTTATTTTGGGCTCTGAGTGATAATCAGGAAGGCTGTCGTCACATATCGTCGGCTTAGAGTTTAACCCTGCTGACTCCATTTTTGCTGATTTTAAGATTAACATATCGTTCGAAAGGGAAAAGATAAGTCGCAACAACTAAGAAAACCAGTTCAGCTCAAATTGACTTCTAACACACTCTAAATGTGTGATGAAAATTTTTGTTTTTCTCATATATTGAAATTGTTTTTTAAAAATGAGAACAACTAATATAATATTTACTCCTAATGCAGGAAAATGGAAGTGTATATAATTATAAGAAATACATTTGTTTAGTGTTAGAAGATGTAATCAAATTAATTTTGAAATGATTAAGTGGATAAGGTAGTAATTACGCATCCTAGCGTAATTACGAACCTAGTCTATTTGTAATAACCGATAAAAAAGGATCATTTGAGAAATTGTCATCAATTGACGACGAGACGATTGATGATTAAACATAGCGCACCTTGTCGTCTGCTATAAACGCTGACTCCATGTTGTGACGTCATTTGGCACTGTCACTGTGTTTTCACTAGCGCCACCTCACCATATGTGAAAATATTCCAAAGCTTATACCGAAATCGATACTCTAACTGTAACGAATATTGTGAAGCAATATGAGTTAAATGAATAAATAATTTTCCATTTTTCATTCTAATAATTGACCAATGAAAATTCGGAAAATTTATTTTACTTGTAATAACTGAAAATGCAAAAAAAAAATTATGTATTTATTTTAAACTACTACTGCACTACTCAAAAATCACATCATTCGTAGTGCTGTTTGATGTATTTATGGCGATTAACTCTTAAAACTGTATTGTAAATGTAAGCGGTGTTCTGATTGGTTCAGATTATTTTCTTTTCCAAAATATATCTCTGAAGTAAAAAGGCAAATTTTAATGGACGCGTTGTTATTCTCCGGAAGTATAGTGGCTAGCTGTATGTATGCTATATGTATTTTTATGTTTTTAACTTTCGTGGTTGTCGAGTGTTTGAAAGAATAAGTGATGGCAGAGTAGGTGTTGTTGAGATTCTCCATCCTATGACGTCAGACAAATGGGGTCGCATTTCTTGGTCGCATGATAACACTCACGAAACAGTTGTAATTTGCTGCGTAAATGTGTTTAAAACAGCAAATTTGAACACATTTCAATGAGTTCAAATTTGAACACAGTAAAAATGTGTTCAAATTTGAACCGGATTTTAGCCTGCTAAAATTCAGTTAATATTTTCACAAAGCTTTTAAAAAAATTAACCATATTATTTTTTATTTCTAATTAATCAAACAGTTAGATCAATTAACCAAAAAAATGTTATTAATTTCTAGCTGACGCATACGTTAACCCTAATTATCATTGTTTTATTATTTTTTTTCTTATTGCCACTGTCAGCTATTGACAGGAAGATTTCACCCTCTTTTTTTTTAGTGACAGGAAGGTTCCCCATTGTTGTAATTCCTTTTCCGCGCTTTATTTTTCGCCATATTGAATGACTACAACAGCGCCGTATGGTGTAATTGCTTTTTCCTAATTGGCGGATGTGTTTGCCGGATATTGGTAAGCCACGCCCCCCAAAAAATGTTAGCTGTATGTTTTTCTGTTCTGTCGCTAGAGAACACAAGGTACGATATACTATAAATAGGCAAAAGCTTAGCAATTAATATTCGAAAAGTTTGCAAAGCGTTACTAATTCATGTTAAATCTAGCAGTAGGACTATATCTCTTTTGTTATGTTTAGATAAGTAGAAGCGATAGGAACGGTTACGTGATTACAGAAAGATCGTTATATTCAGATTATTATTTGTTTTTTAATGTCATTATATTCTCTGTTCACTATACGATTATAATCTCATTTTATTACACTCGTTACAAGTTGTTGTTTATTTCACCCACAGTGGAAGCGCATCGATGTGGTGTGTCATAATAAAAAACTTCACTGTACAAATAAATTCATCTCTTATCTGAAGTATTTTATTATTTGTTTTATTTTTGTTTATTCAACGTTGTTAAATATTATTCGACACAAAAAAATCGATTTCAATAAAAAATATCGAGTTTTTTGGTGTTTTTTTTATAGCTGCTTCCGTCTTTTGAAATGTCAATTTCCGGTCGAACCCTTTTCCACTTCCGGTTCTAAGGTTGCTCGCAAATAATTTGTGTTTTTCACTAATCTATTTACATAGAATGACTTATTAATAATCATCGATTTAAATAAAGTTATCTGTTAACTGAAAGTGATATTTTTTAATTGAAATTTCTATTTTTAATTCTAATTCTTTGTATCTTTTACATTGATTAATCATTTCAATTAACGATGGTTTTTTTGTTGTTATTTCGGTATAATTAATGACGGTAAACCACTGTACATATAAAAGAGACACCCTGTATAAATGTTTTTCATTCATTTCTATTCAACTACATGTATAGCACGATCACTGTTTTTGAAATGATGGTTAAACGATTATAGGGAACTAGTAAATAGCGCGTCAAAAATGACGGGGAACTTTTTGTTTTCATTACGCAATTCATTGTTTCAACTCATGATGCTTCTCAACATTTGTTACGGTTATTTATTGTTTCAACTCGCAGTGTCTCGCAAAATTCGTCAGAGTATTATTGATTTTGGTTTTAGTTTCGATATTTTCACACACTATGGTGGGTCTATCATAGCTGGTGAAGAGGAGCGCGCTGCAATTTTATTAGATAGATTTAGTTGTAATCGTTTTTTCGATATCATAAACCATGGCTAAACATATACTTATTCAAATATTCGAGCCATTGCATAAACATTATCGTTAGCCCCGTTTAAACATATCGTTAATCGAGATTGTACAGGGTGTTCCAAACGTTTATGCTAGGGAAGTTACATTAATAGCTGCAGTATGATCCATTCATAAATCCATTTATGATCCATAGATAATAATACCGTATACACTTATTTCTTTAATCCTTTCATCCTAACCAGTTTTGTAGTTACATTGGACTATTTAAATACCGGAAGTAGTTAAATAGTTAGATCCACCGAAAGTTAAGTTTCTTTCACGTTGAAATGGTTTTATTAATTCCATAAGGAGATGTTATATAAAAATGTGTATGAAATTGTTTTCTGTAATCTTGTTTTAATTAGTTTTGTAGTTAGAATGGATTACGATAAAATGACTACCGGAAGTAGTTAAAGGCACCACCGGAAATAAATTTCGCGTCAAAATTATCAACTTTATATTGAGTGATCTATATATTATTGTGTATTATTTCTTTTTTAAAATTGTATTTATAATCGATTTAGATTATAATACCTTAATCTAGTGTATAAATACGCTAGATCAAGTTTAATACTGGAACCATTAAGGATCACTACCGGAAGTGTGATTTATTCCGCGTTTAAATGATTAAATTTTGGTGTCGAAATGTGCTTTTTTTCCCAAACATGACTTCCATCTTGTGTCAGATCAACGTGTGTCTAATGAAAGGAAGGCTCCATCCATCATTTCCAGACAAATCCTCCATTTTTTCTTTCATTGTTGTCGAAAGCGATTGATGGATGATGACGTCAGATCCTGTCGATTCATTATCGTCTGACGTCATAATCCATCTTGGGTGGTAATAAAAACAGGACAATGCCTTCTCTATTTACACCGATGGTTTTTTATTATTATTTTTTTAAGTGGAATTAGTACTGACATGTTTGCATTTCAGGTTTTAAGTTTTTACAGTGGAAATAGACAGAATCATTGTTGTCGCGTTATAACGAGGAAAACAGTGCATTTCCATTAGTATGACGTCATCAGAAACCAATCCATCAATCACTGACAACACTTTATATAATGCTTCTAAAAAAAGATCGATAGTTTTTTAACGATAAATCCAGCTTGCTATTACCGCGTGAACGATTTTGCTAAAAATAGATTTTTTATAATTATAATTTGTGTAATTTAAATTATAGACTATATGAAAGTGTTGCAAAACAATGGGACCTCTTAAGTAACAATTTGGATCAACCATAGTTAATTTGATCGTTAATCGAAATATAAAAGTTTATCGTTAAATTTTAACATTGTGAACATATCGTTAATCGAATTTTTTTATAAGCATATATATTTTAAAATGTAAATAAAAAAAAATAACTTTTTTGATTAAGCATTTTTTATATATAAAACTGATATTAATTCAATTAAAATCATGGTTAATTGAAATGTATGTTAAACGAATGTTCAAAAATAGAAAATTGAATTCAACAATATCGTAAACAAATTATATAATCGAAATGAAAGAATGGGCACAAAATGGACGAACTGCCGTTAATTGGAGGCATTTTAAATCGAAAATATTGTAAACCAATCAATATTTTCTATAGGCGGTTAGTAGAGGTCCGCCTAGTCACGAATGTGACTGTGCAGTTTCCAAAATTATTAAAAAGAAAATTTTACATTGCAAAATAGTAATAGTGTAGTAGATAAAACTATTTTATTTTGATCAGCATTTACATTTTTCAAAATCGTACATTTAAAGGTAAGGGAATGTGCTGTTTATTATATTTTTATTTTTCGATTAACGATGGTGTTTAACTTCGTTAAACGTGTGATCATTGTGTATTTATAGACATGTTTATGGTACACCGCGTATATCGAATTTTATTATCCATTCATACAAGTCGTCCATCTATGTAAACTCCACCCTTTTACAATTCACGGCAATCCTATTGGCTAAAAATAGCAACAGGACCATTCACTGAGAACCTGGTGGTTAAAAATAGCAACTTGTTCGCATTTAGCAGTCATTTTTTTTATAGCCACGTGACAATTAAACGTGAAGTATATACGTGTAAACACAAGTAGTTTAAGTTTTGGCAAGTGACACAATATGGCGTCTTTTTTTCCCGCATCTTTAACGACCACTAAAACTCCGTTGAACATTCAATCACGTGAAAAAGTTTTTTTTGTTTTTTTAATTGTTAAAAGGATTGGGAATAAGTTTGATTGGATGGATCAGTTTTTAGGATAATATCCGGTATAAGCATTACCGCTTCCGGTTCATCATAGGCTTCGCCGTTGTAGAGAAGCAACTCCTAGCGAAAATTAACGCAAGCTTAATCTCGTTACGTGATTGTAAGTTTCAAAGTTGCAATTCGACTGATTGATTTTTTGTGGTGCTTGTTACATCGGTGCTGTATCTAACATCGCGCTTAATCGAACGATGTATTGATACATTTGTTACAGGCAATGTGTATATATATATAGTCTGTTAGTTATACTGTACTAGTTTTCGCAATATTGTAATTTTACCCTACTGTGTAGTTTATTTGGCGTCTCAAGGTCAAGGGGACGAAGTATCACTAATTAAAATAAATATTCCAGGCATTGTATACAATGCCAAACCTGGTTAGGCAAAGTATGAAATAACATTTTGTGTAACATCAAGAGCATTGGAATAGTTTTATGTTGAGAAAAAATGTAGGTTAAAAATATATTTTACTTGACGAAAAATAAAGGACAAGCAGAAATCCTTTTTGAGAATACCCCTTTATGCGAATTTGAATTTATGCGATTGTTCAGAATTTAGATTTATGCGATTTTTCATAATTTGGATTTATGCGAGTCACGTAAATGCTAGGCCTCTGGATTCATGCGATATTCGATTTATGCAAGTTTCGAGTAATTTTGTTTTCAATTTCTGCAAAGTTTCGATTTATGCGAATGTAGACAAATTTGGATTTATGAGATTTTTTGACTGATTAAATATTCGGTTTATGCGAGAATAACGCGTTACTCAAAAGATCACATCAATCTACGTTGGTATAAATCAATATTCGCGTAAAGCGAAACTATGTATAAAGTGTATAACATATTTAATCCAACTTGTTTAATCCATTCGTCGATTTGATCATCTCGCATATGATTAACTAGCTTTCTGGTGATTAACAAGTTTTTTTTTTGTGAAACCCAAATTATATTTGGTTTTGTTCGGAGTTCATTACCTTACCGGATTTTTAGTTCATAAATTACAATGACGAGTGCTACATGGCGTAATTGAGTTTCAAACTCCGTAGGGAATAGGTGTGGATTGAGTAATTTAATTCGGGTAATTAGATTGGTAATTCATTAGGGAAGAAAATTAATGTTAGCCCTGTTTTAGAGCAATCCATCATTAAAGATCCCCCCATTTTCCTCGATCAATTTTTCCTCTATAACGATGAAAACTGATTGCCTTCGTTAGCCAATCGGCACGAGGTTATTTGGATCATCCTGTATAAAAATGTAACGATATGCGTGCATCATCTTAATAGTTGTCATCACTCCGTTGTCTTAATTTATGGAATAAAGTTTCTTGCTTTTAAAGTTATTTTTGGATCACCCTGTATATTTCAAATCTACTAAAATATTTTGAAGCTTACTGTATACCTGTGTAACCATACGCTTCAACGTATAAACTTAAAACGTTCTGTTTTAGACTATCACCCTATATATTTCATTACTTCTAAAATATTTGGATCACCCTGTATAACAATATGCAGATATTTTTCATATTGTAGTTGTCGTCATCTTATAATATTGATTTTTAGAATATCTTGAATTTTTGATCACCCTATTCATTGCATTGTACTACAGGGTGATCCGAAAGTTTTACATTGTTCTACAGGGTGATCCAAAATATTTGTATAAGATATATTTTTATTTTACTGGGGGTGATCCAAAAAACATCAAATATGCATTATAAAGTGATCCAAAAATATGATAAAAATACTTACATGTTACAGGATGATACAAAATTAGTTGCCTTGTACTACAGGGTGATGCGAAAATATGTACATTGTACTGTTTACATTTTGGGTGATAAACCAAAAATATTAAATAGTACAGGGTGATCCAATATACTTGTAAAGGGTAATCCAAATATACAGTACTTCATTTGTGATACACTGCAAACTACAGGGTGATCCAAAATTATTTATAATACAAAGCGTGCTGTAATAAAATCACAAGTTAGTTATATATAATTACGTTTAATAGATAAATGGTTTTCACTAGTGAATTGTAGGTTATTCGTTTTTCTTCAAATCACTTAATGGATGGCTGCTTGTTCAGTAATTGGTCAGATGAAAAAAAAAGGGAGTTTAATTTTGGTAACATTGTACTACTAACAATGTTGTCAGATTGCATTAAGAGTGACTGTCGTAAAATCGTAATGGTGATGGTGATTTTCGAGTTAAACACAGGTTAGATGATCGTAAAACGAATAAATTGTGTCATCATGTTGTTTTTTTTTTCTAATATATTTTTTATAACGTTCTCAAGGTTACTTGTTGATGTCGAAGACGGAACAATTATTTTGTCTAGAATGTTTCGTTTAACGATATTTTTTTTTATTACTTATTTTGATAATTGTTCATTAGTCTCGGTTAACAATAGTTAACCCAGACAGTTAAGTTTATTTTGTGTGTGTGATAGTTTATTTTAAGTTTGCACAGTGAATGTTTAAATTTTTGTGGTTGCAATTCTCGTACCATTTCAAGATGAAGGTTTTCGGTTTACGATATTTCGATTAATGTTATGATTTTAATGAATTTGGTAGCGTAATCTTTCAACTAGAAATTATTGCGGTGAAAATCCTCGTGACAGTACAATGTACATGTATGGTACCGGTATTTCGATTCATGATGTTTTGAGTGATGATGCTTCGATTAACGATGTTAGGTTTATTCGTCATAATTCATGCACGATTGTTAAATTAAGCGATGACGTCGACAACGTTTTGTCTAATAGAGTGATTCTAAATGTGAAATCGGCATCTTTCAACGAGAAACCGTTGAACATGATGTTTTGATTAACGATGATTTGATTGTTTTCCATCGATGGCCTTAACTCATTCATTGTATCAAAATTTTAGCGACAACACCAGTTAATGTTTTGGTTAACGATATTTCGATGTTTTGTTTAACCGTGTTTTGACGAAGGGTCATAGGGTAACCAAAGGCATACGTAAAAACTATTGCGTCCAATGTAGCTAAAAATTATCCACCACTTTTTCGCTTCAGGTAAGCCATGTCGTTACAGCTGCCCCTGAGTTTGCTTTCATGTCATACCGTACTTTTTTTCGTCTATAACTTCCGATTTTACTGGTCAATTTTCGATCTGTTTGATGCGTTGATATTATTTCGTGAATACCTTCATCTTTCTAAATGTGGAGTGTGGGATTGATATCAAGGAAATTAATAATTGGACGATCGTGAAAATGACCTTCAAGGTCGTTTCCGGCAACTACACTGGATAGCTCATCGCTGATATACATTACAGTAGTTCAACCAGAATTTTCTCCAATGGTTCTCGCGATATTTAACTGTGACTAGACTTTTACCCCATCCTGTATATTTATTAGTTAAAGGTCAAATAATCATAAGCGATTGAACTATAAACTAAAGAAAAAGTACCTACCTACAACTAAATTGAAATTTTATTATCGAAAAAATCACGAACACAGATTTAATTAAAACGAAAACAGATTCAATTTAAATTTAAATTTTGGTTGCAAAAAATACTGTAAGTGACAAACATTTAAGTTGGTAAACGTAAAAATCTATGGGTCTTTCAAGCAAAAATGCTGAAATTTTCTTCACATGAATAAAACCATGGTGGTTGAAATGACAGTGAAAGCTTTTAACAGAGCAGTTTGCAATTACATAAATATGAAACAACAAATATTAAAAAAACTGGTAAATTGCCCGTCAAAAATGACGGATATTGTTTCAACTCATGTTGATTCGCAACATTCGTTAGTTATTTGTTGTTTTAACTCATAGTGCTTCGCAATATTCGTAATGGCCAAATGACACGATCGACTTTCACTGTGATTTTCATTGCAATATTGATGCAACCTACCAATGTTATGGCATTGTCCCAGTTGCTACCAAGAAAAACGCCATTGTTTTAACCTTGTGTTGCTTTGCAATATTTGTTAGTTATTGTTTTAACTCATGATGCTTCGCAACATTCCGTAGAGTTACCGGTACTTATTGTTTTCTTTGACTTCCAAGGCTTGTCATAACCCCCCCCCCCAGATGACACTGTCAGGTCGTCAAATATCTCTTGCCTCCTTTCTGGATGCAACCTACCATCCTTCCGACTTTCAGCATCGTAGTCCTTACGGTTTTCCCGCAAAATTGAACCATGCACAATCACTAACAGTAATTAATAGTAAATTTTCAGTTATATAATTGTCGCACATCCCCTGATGACAATTTCGTGTCGCCAATGGTCTGGTGCACCTTTTGTGGTGTTATCTAATGGCCTACCAAGTTTCAGCTTCCTACGCCTTCTGGTGTTCGCGTAATTTTGACAGGATAGAGGTTCCCACATGGCTTTTATATTATATATGTATACATATTCACTGAAATATGCAGTTTTCCCGGAAGAAAATGTCATATATCGATACTGTTTATGCAATCTATGCAGGTAATTATGCAAAAATATGCCTTAACAAATAATGGTTCAACTTCATATTTTAACTCTAAAATACATTTTTATCTGGTCTAGTCCATACCTTTATCACGCGCATGAAAAAAAAGTTTTCGTTGACGATTTTTCAAATATGATTTTCGTTTTTGTGTTTTGTTTAAATCGAGTGTAATCGATTGTAGTTTGATTAACTATTTTTATTCTGTATTGACAGGTGGTGGTGTCGAGGCAAAGGAGACTATTACAACAACTCCCCCATCCCTCAATTTGGATATTTCAAGGACCAAATCAACTGGACCCACCGAACAAGGTGCTACTTCCTGTACTGCACATGCAGGTAAGATTATCTTTTACGGAGTATTTTGTAACTAAAAACAAGTTGGATTAAAAATGCTTTTTAAGAATACGCTTTATACATAGTTTCGATTTATGCGAGTATTCTATTTTCGATTTATGCAAGTTTCGATTTATGCGAATTCAGATTAATGTGATCTTTGAGTAACGCGATATATCAGCGAGTTTTGAAAAATTCCGTTTTCAATTCGATTTATGTACACTGCACGGTTTTCGATTTATGTAATTCTTACTTATGCGAATTTTGATCCATTGGACTATAAGGTGACCAGACGTCCATTTTTTTTTCAAGGACAGTACTGGATTTCGATCCTCTGCACTGGATTTATTTTAGACTAATCCAGTACATCAATTTGTCCTTGATTGTTCAAGTCATTCCAGTTTGAGGACATTTTTTTTAATATCATTCAACTATCAATGTCGCCAATATTTTCATCATAAATCCTATCGAGAAATAGCTGAACTGGAGTAAAATTGATAATTTCACTTGCGTATTCTAAATGGTAATTGATTCCATATAAATGTGTTGTACGGGAACCTACGAGATTCTGCAGTAGATAACAGTGGGTGGTAATTGACACTCTAGAAGTTGAGATTCTCTTGTATTTTGATAACAATTGAGATATTTGTTAAGATGCTCAATGAATGATTGGAATTGCATACACCGTTACTCCTTTCCAACAAACAAGCGGTAGAATTGAATTAATCACATAATACATATTTATCTATATTTTTTTCTTCTACTAACATTGTATAAAATAAAAGTGTTTTTCTTCTTATTATTTTTCACTTTGTGAACTGCTTGATTTAATGTTAATCACTTCACCACATCTGCTTAATTTAATGCTAATCACATAATATGGATTAAGTTTTTGGATTCTACCAAAAATATGCAAAAATATGTTGATTTCTGAGTTTTAATTTTTTTTACCCCCCTGGATTGAGGGCCAGGAAATCTGGTCACCTTATTATAATACCTCGCTATACGGCCGCTCTTTATACGGCATTTCGCTATAACAGCCTTATTTAATTACGGCCCACAATGTTTCGTTATACGGCTGAAAAAATGCTGTCAATAATAAAAAATAATTGATTCGTTATACGGCTTTTCCCTTTGCGGCCAACTTTTTCGGAACGTATCTAGGACGTATAGCGAGGTCTAGGTGTAGTAGTATCGACTATATAATAAAAGCCATGAGTTGATTTGTTATGTCAAAAATTACGCGAAAACCAGAAGGCGTCGCAAGCTGAAATTTGGTAGACCATTAGATAATACCTCAAAAGGGTGCACCAACCCATTGGCGACCCGAAATTGTCATCAAAGGATGTGCGACAATTATATAAGTGAAAATTTACTATGATTGTGCATGGTTCAATTTTGCGGGAAAATCATAAGGCTTACAAAGCTGAAAGACGGGATGGATGGTGGGTTGTATCTAGAAGGGGAGCAAAAGTTTTTTGCCGACCCAACAGTGTGATCAGGGGGGGGGGTGCAACAATTATATAAGTGACAATTTACTATTAGTGGTTGTGCATGATTCAAGTTTGTGGGAAAACCGTAAAAGATCTACGAAGCTAAAAGTCAGATGGATGGTGGGTTGTATTCAGAAAGGGGGCAAGAGATATTTGACGACTTGACAGTGTCATCAAGGAAGGTGCGACAAGCCTGGGAAGTCGAAGGAAAACACGAGTAATTTAAAAGTTCAAACAAAAACAATAAAGGCAACAATGAATGAATCAATTAATGAATTAGTTATTTTTGAATTAACAAGAAATTAATTCGCGTTACTGTTATTTCTGTGTTGTTGTGTCAGGTTGTACACATTTAATTTTCAAATAGCACATGATATTGTTTGAATTTGAAATAAATAAAACTTTTAACCTAAACTGCCGATAGTCTAACTATAACGAATATTGCGAAGCAATATGAGTTAAACGAAGAAATAACTCTGACGAATGTTGTGAAGTAACATGATTTTGAAACAATAAATAACTCTTAACAAATGTTGCGTAACAACGGAGTTTTTTTTTTTTAACTCATATTGCTTCGCAATATCGTTTTCGGTTTGATGTTTTAATAATGAAAAACAAAAAGCGTTTCCGTCATAATTGACGGACTATTTTTGACAGGTTTGACCCGTTGAAACGTGAGTTTAAATCCAGAATTTAAAATGCAAGAACAATCCCATGCACAAATGCTATAAATCCATACGGCACCGTTGATTTTTCAACGGGTTTAAAGCTAGTATTATCATAAACGTCTGTAGATGCCAGTATACCTTCAAATCCCCGCTTACTCACTCACTCTCAAACCCACAAAGTGTAACAACCTCCAGTTGTTACTGGAGGTTGTTACACTGATTCAGTTAGTTTAAATCGCATATTAGCAAATTTTGTTCAGTACAAATGGTTATACAATATTATATTTTTCTCCACAAAATGAGAAGCTCAAATATATTTTTATGCAAAAATCCCATGGGAGGAGGGAGGGGGGTAATGTACAAAAGATCACCCTTATCCTCAGCTTCAACCCTTAGCTCCAACTAAAGCGCTATATGCTTTGCGTGTTAATAAACATCCGTACAATAAGTCAGCGCTTTTTTTTTCGCCGTTGCTTAGCAACTTTGTATAAATTTTGATTTCCACGGGGGGCGTGAACCTTTCGGGTTAAAATAAGAAATCCATGAAACGGATTTATTATTGCAGTAAAAAACTCGTAAAAACACCATTAAAACTTGGAATGACATCGCTGACGTTATATGTTAGTTAGTATATATATAAATATGTATATACAGGGTGAACCAAATATGTATATATAAATATCTATATATATAAAAAATGTAATATTTATGATAGGTAACCCTCGGGTTTTGTGAACATCCTTTGACTTGTTTCAATTTTCATTTGGTTACTTTATTATTATTTGGAGGGATGGGGGAAGAAATGCCATTAGAATTATTAAAATTGTCATGTTTACTGGCTTTTGAATAACAAGATGTCTTCTGAATCACTTTTAAAAATTGGATTGTCACGTTATGGATGAAATTTACGGAGGTCTTTAAAATTTTTACATTTTTAAAAAAATGTTGTAATTTGTTTAAGTGAATATTTAAGGGTGATTTATTATTTTTTAGTTTTCTAAATTAACGTAATGAAAATTTTGTGACTAATGAGTTTGTTGACTTGATATTTTTTCATATAATGTAACGAAATGAAAATTGAAACAGTGTTTTGTTTTTGTTTTTATAAAAAAAAAAAAGCAAAAGCAAATCTAATTGATGTTTAAAAGCTGGAGGATTTGGACTGTCTTAAAGAAAAGCATTAGGATTCCATTCTGCCTTTAACTTAATAATTGCACCATTAACTAGAGGATTTGGACTGTCTGGAAAATAAGTATTGGGAACTCATCCTGTCTCTAAGTATGTATTGAAGTAGTTGGGAGGTCGTTGGGTACATTACAGCATGCTGAGGATTTGGACTGTCTGGAGAAAATAAAATTATTAGGATCCAGTTGATTGTTCTGTATTGTTAAATTATTCACTAATACATATAATTAATTAATCAATAATATGTAATTAATGTATTATTAATTAATTAATTAATAATACATTTAATGTTTTTATACATAAAATGTTACTATTCGATTAACGCCCCACCGATTAGTTATAGGTTATATCATCTCTCTAAAAGAGGAAGTTCATCTGTCTTTCTGTCTGTTTGTTCGCTATGCACTCTTAGACCCTTGGACAAATTTCGCACAGTAACTCTTTAGGACTTAATCGACTTAACGAAAGGGATCTCAATTCCTCACCCCCATTAATTTTTAACTTTACTCAACAGTACTGTTGATACTTTACCACCTTCTTGATTTTCAGAAAATGGCCGCATAATATAGAGAATTACCTTGTTACTCAGTGTGGTACTCTATGGAGATTTCACCAGAAAAACGACTGTTGTGAACAATTTCAAAAGTGTGGCTTAAACTTATCCCAAAACCCTTCATATGTATTTTTTATTTTATTTTTATTTTGTGTCTAAATGACCGGATGATCTTTGAAAAGTTCAATTCCTGGAATGATTATATTTGCTACGTTCACGTTGGACGCTTTTTCGCTAAAAACGCTCATAAACGTCCAAATATAGTCGATAATCAATAAAGGTTCTATGTAAATTAAAACTGGCTCATCGACTTTTTTTTGGGCGTTTATGAGTGTTTTTAGCGAAAAAGCGTCCAACGTGAACGTAGCCATTGTCTCTAACAAACAGGATGGTCTCTTCAACGAATTTTCGGTTGAAGGCAGTCCAAATCCTTGTGCATTGTTGAATATGAAGCGGCGCGAAACAACAAAGCGTTTCCTGTCCATATCTTGATGACGTCATCAAGTAGTTGTTTAGTCTAGGGTCAGGAATGTTTGATCCTGATAGCAGATGGGAAAACTAAACAAACGACCGCTTATTTATCAAAATGCAAATAACTTAATGTCGAAGGACGTTTTAAAAATAGGTATTATTTATACTACGGAATGGAGATACGCTTCATTGGCGAACCGTAATTCCTTATATCGAGACTTCCTTTTTAAAAAATCATTCAATACCTATAATACTATACTTTATTTTCAATTATATTTACGAGTCATTTTTTTTTTCATTCCATGTAATAAATTTAATTTTAACTTAGCATTTTGCTAGGTTGATAGTTGTCGATATCCGGTTGTTGCATTTTGAGTACCACCAGTCATTAAATATCTCGAATACCGTCGAAAATTGCTTTTTTAAAAAATACTAAAAAATATGTTAGTGACGAAATGGTTATTAATTAACACCAGCGCGTTAGGGTTCCTCTATAAATTATAATGTTGACATTGTTATTAAAAATCAAAATTTAAAAAACTCGTTTCAATGTCCTCAGCTCAGACTACTAAGGAATGAGCCTGTCTGTCTCATTTAAAGAGAGATCCCACCCTGTCTGTAGAAATGGAGCAGACAGCGCCGACGGGTGGTGAGACTTAACAACACGTGCGCTACCTAAGCGCACTCTAGTGACAGTTAAGTTGAGTGGGACAAATCGGGGTGTCTCAACACACACCAGACGTGTGTCCAGATGCAGTGGCGTCTACCACGTCATTTCCGTCGGCTCCGTACTCCTGGGTGACCGTACTCCTATTCATTTTTGTACTACTAGCTTCCTACGCTGGCTTTACAACTACGATGCCAGCCACCCGGGCAGCAGCGTCAGTGAGTAACATGTTAATTAATTAATAGCCTCCCCACCCCCCAAAAAAATGCATAAGGGTTTATATTAAACACTTGCAAAACCAATGCATTCACCTGCCAGGTCATAGCAATTTTTATATTAGTTTTCATATAGTTTATATAGTTATATATATTTTTTTTAATATGATACACATGATCACCCAGGGTTGCGCGTGGTTATCGATTATTTGATTATGGTGATGATGAGGTTGAAGTGTCCGAAAAAGATACAAAAGGTGTGCGAATTTATCGATTGCAACTTCATTCCTTAATTTATATTTTTTTTCTCATCTTTAAAGCCTATTAATTTTTGTTGCACAATGTAATCGGGTTGTGAAATAAGCCTATTAAATGAAGACATTTTATAATTTAGTTAATCAGATTCAGCAAGTTAATCTTATTAATATACTGTATATATATGTGTGTGTGTCCACTTCAGTTGTAGTTTTCTTGTATCAATTTGGTTAACAATTTTGTCCTTGACTCATTATTGCTTTCATTTTTTTGCAAATAATAGTAAAAAAACAAGAATAGCTAATAATAGTAATAATTTGTTCAAGACATTGTGTAAACATTGTATGCTATTACATAAATTAGTCTAAACCTTGAAACATTAAAGGTTAATTTTCTTTAATCATTTTTTCTAATAAGATGGATTGTGCTTGTTTTTAACCAAACTAAATGGAAACCTTTTACTATTTATTTATTTATTTATTTTGCTTGTTTGTTTTTTTTATTTAAATATTCATTTTTATAGTTTCGATTTTTATAACACTGTCTCGGAGAAGCATTTGAGGATCCTAATCTGCCTCTCAAACACGTTGTTGTTCAAACATCGAGACAAGATGAAATCTCTAATGGAATTTTCAGTTACAGCCAGTCTAGCGTTTCTTTAATATTGCGTTTTCTTTTCTGTAAAGATTTAGACTGTCTGTGCACAGGCAATTGAGAATTCTACACTTTTACTAATACTAAAACTTGTTTGTAAAGCTACACACTGGTTAGTATAGATATTCTTGAATACTTGTCTAGTGCTACTTGATATAAGTACTTGATGATTTTTATTTTTACTTTTAGCTTATAGATAATTTTGTAATAACATCGATTACTTAAGTTTTGGTGGGATGGCTGATCATTTTAAACAGTTCAAATTCCACCCACAAACGATTAAAGTGAGTAACTACTTACAAAACGTGAATAATAAACGCTGTTTAGTAGTGTACCATAATAGACAGTTGCCAAGGTTTTATAACTAAATCTAGTTAGACTTACGTAAGTAGGTCTAACTAGTCGTTAATCGGATCAGGTTTGAATTATGCTAGTCAGCGAGGTGTGTTGTTATTGTAAGTATTATTATTGTTATTATTAAACACCATGGTTCTCTACCTTGATTATTATGATTAATATTCATTATTATGTCAAGTGTGTCATCTTGTCGGTCACGTGATTTTTTTAGCACTTGCATCCTATGCAGTGGTGATGTATATATTTTTTTGCCATAATATGGGAAAACTGGTTCTCATCCTGATTACAGCTCTTTTGAAGTGTTTCTAAAATTTTGTCTTTCATTTTGTTTGTATATTTGGTTAGTGCTTGTTTTCGACTGTGTTTATCATGCGGTTCACTAGGGATTATTCTGCGTTGTTGTCCTTGCAAGAACGAAACTACAGTAGCTAAAAGGACTAGCTACTATATAACGAAACTGTTGCGATAGCGTTTGTTAACTCGTATTACTCATTCCGACATTGAAACTCAAATTTACACATTCAATGGGGAATAAATTTTGTCTGTGGTCAATTAATACCCGATGAACTCTTAACTACCGAAAATTTGATGTTATTCATTAGATCTACCTCCGGTGTCTGCCGCTATTGAATTGTTAGTTGTTTTTTCCCACAAAACTGGTCTTTTTAAATAATATAAACGACAGGTTGAATGTGAATTGTCTCGTGGTTACCAAGGCTACTGCTTCAACCAGTGTCTCAAAAAATTGTCCTTCATTCGTGCAAAACATTGAGGAAGGTAATATCTGCTGAGTGGAACCAATGTCACGGCAGTTTAAGGAGACTAAATACCAATCCATTATCTTGAATGCAGCTTTTTGGTTTAATATAAAAGGGGGGGGGGGAGCACTATCATCCAATAATTCACCTACTGTTTTCATACTTGACTATGTTGACTTATTCACAGCATATAGCAACTACTCTCAGTACACTCAATGCCCAATCACAACTGGGTTCGACAAAGGGTCCACTTGAATTCTCATCCATCATGCTAATGTGATATCAGAATAGTAGGGATTTGGTAACAGAAAAATTGGCTTTTTCGATAAAAACGTCCTTGAGAATTAAATTGTCTTCACTGACGCTCTTTCTCTGATATCCTTGACAGTCTATAAGTTGTTTTGCTATGACAGAAGTGAGCCACTGATGGTAGAGTTGCCTTTCATCTCGACTGCCTTTTAATAATGCTGTCGACCATTTTTAAATTGCGTGGGTGGAACTTAAACTATTATCTTATTATAATGCTGGAGAGGGTGTTGTTTGTCTCCTGTCCTTCTGAAAATCTAGTTCGTGGCAGCTCTTCTCAACCTCAGGACTAGATCCTTATAGTTGTCGGGGCCCACCCTGATACATAGTGATTTTAGTACTAATAAACACTTCATACATTTTATTTTTTAGTTAAAACTGAAATAATCGCTATAGTTAATGGAAGTATAGTTAGTTCTTGATCTGGTCAAGGACTAAGTGTACTTCCACTAACTATAGTGGAAGTATCCAAGCCTACACCAAAGCTGATGATTCACACGTTGTCCGTGTTCTAATCTGAACGATTTTGTTGTTCGGGTGTTCATTCTTTCTGTTGCATTAAGGTAATTGTGAAGATCTTGTCATTTTTCCGAAACTAATTTTTATTGCAAATGTAAACCTTTGTCATGTTCCAGTTTCTAGAAGCTAAAAAAAAAGTGGATTAGCTTAATCTTACGCATGAATCCAACATGCTGGACTAATCTGATCTTCATGAAGCAGCAATTCTGAAGATGCTGAATCCATTGAACATTATAGGGGATGTTGCAAATTATACTTATTTTCATCTCCACCGTGCACTTCAAAAAGATCACCACATTTTTGATGTGGTTCTTTATTTTGGTCTGGACTCGTCACTTATAAGATTCGATTTTCTTCATTACTGGGCTTTACTGATTGTCCATTCCAAGGATCCTTACTGATTCCATGAACAGTTTGCTTATTTCTCTAACCTGTCTTCATGCTGGAAACTACTTTGGAAGCTTTGTCTAGTGATGCCTATTCATAAGCATGGCCCGTTGAACCTTATCAGAAATTTGTTTTTGTTTTTTTTTTGGAAAAATCTTCAACATTGTTTGTCAACCTTTTATAGGTTCTTAACTACCCACTAGTCAGCAAAGCTTCATTCCATAACAATCCGTGGATACTAATCTTCATTCTGTGGAAGGCGTCTTAGTTCAATAGATCCAGATGTCATATCTAGGCCTAGAGAGAAATCGACCGTCAAGAAGTCGTTTGTTGTCACAGTAAATCTTTCTTCTGTCCAACTAGCTAGCGAATCTACAGATTCATGAAGAGTTATCGAACATTACCATCTCATTATTTAAAACCATAATGCAAGTGTCCACCTACACAGGCAAAAAAGCTGGGACCCAACACTGTTTGGACTCGTGTCGGGCTTGTCTCAAAAGATGTCAGAACCACTGAAAGAGAGAGAGACCTTTTTACTTTGATGGCTAACCTTCAATGAACAAGTGAAAACGAAACCTTGAAAGATTCTGGGTATAGTCTCATAGAATAATCTTGGTCTTAATATCTTCGGATTACACGCTAGCTGATACGTGTGTACCCGGTGACCGTGGTGTTTTTTCAAGTGTCGTGATGTATCTTATCTTCTATATCTGGATAGATGCCGTTAACATATCACTCTCACATCAACTCTTGTTTGTTTTTCTTTTTTCTGACAGGACCCTTCTTGTTACGGTCCATAGTAGAGTGACACATGATTGTATACAATATCTCCGCTACGCACGTGCATTACTCGCACCTTGATGTTATTCAACTCTCCACTGGTTTCAACCTAGCCAGAGTGCTAGTTTACTATTTATTATCTTACACTTTATTATATCCCACCTTTATAAAAAGTATTTACCAATTCACCATCTTTGTTTCACTTCTGCAACAGTACAATATACAGTATTTTTTTGAACTCCATTTTTTAATCTCTTTGGCGTTTGAGGTTGTTGTATATTAAACTAAGCGAAATATTATTATTTACATTGTCTTTTGCGTGTGTGTGTGTGTGTTAGGCTTAGGCAGAACAGAAAATGGAACACAGCTCACTCTCTTCACTCTGGCGTTCTTAAAGGTTATCGCACTCAGTGTCAGTATTTTCATATTTTTTTTCCTCCTCCTTTGACAGCCCTTTTTTTATTCTTTTAAAGGTGAATTAAAAACGAAGATGAGTGGTTTATTTTATATTTTTTTTTTGGCTGCACATAAAATAAACACTGTTCCATGTATACGATTTTGTGCTGTTAACTAGATAAATTTGGTTTGATGCTGAAAACACTAATTGCAAGTCCGGTTAAATCGATTGTGCATTTTCACTAATATGATGATCCATCAACATCAAAAACGTGGAAAAAAATTTGCATTTTATTTTTCGTAAAGATTTTTTAAAAATTACTTTTGATGTCTTAAAGGTTTGTTTTTTTATTATTAATGTACGTTTTTATGTATGTGTGTGTTAAATAGTAAGATAGGCGTTAATAATACTCATTCTAGTCTCGCCAGCAGAGGGCAGAGTGTGAGTAAAGCTCAGACGGCTAGACATTAGATAGTCTGAGAAAGACTGAGAACCAACTTAAGGAGCAACAACAAGTTTTTTTATATAAAAAAATAGAATAATAAAAATATTAATAATAACGATAGACAGAAACAGGAGTTTTCTTTAATAGTGCACTGCGATAGTTAAGAAAAAAAAATTAGGTTAAGTTTTGGTGAAAAGTATGGGGTGTCCGAAAATTATCTTCGCAACTTGTACTCGTTTAGTATTAAAAGTTGCCAAGGTAATTGCGGACACCCTGTAGTAAACTAAATATTGTAGATAATTAGAGCCAAAATTAACACAGCATGGAATCGAATGTATGTTGATAATATATTTATGTAATTGTGACTTAATTTAGAACAATATGTGCTGTATAGTCCAAAAGTCACGCAACATAATGTATACAGCGTGGGTCATTAATCACGCACCACTGATTTCAAAATGTTAAATACTAAAGATTATTGTACATGTAAAGTAACCATAGAGTATTTTTTTTTTTGTGTAATTTTTAATTATTGGTTAAAAATAAATTTAATTAGTTCAGATTTTATACAATTTGATACTATTCAAATTTATATAAACAAAAAAGATGGCCACATCTGCATTTAAATCATAATTGTTTAATTATGATTTTAAATGCAGACTTAGCTATCTATTTTGATTATACGAAAAAGGTTGTTGTTATAAATGAAGCAATTTAAAATTTAATTTACATTAAACTAATTTTCCACAAACAGTTCATCTAAATTATATTGCTATATTATATGTATG
>JAQIWH010003027.1:0-21676 GCA_034695005.1 Cryptops parisi | reverse complement strand
CGATGTGATGAGGATGATAAACATGGAACAGGGTTTTATGAAGCAGGAGGAAACGGGAGTGCCCCGAGAAAACCTAACCGAAAAGTAACCTGAACCATTTATTTGATATATAATTTCTGAACAAAATGAAATTAAGAAACGAAGTAATTAGCAAATGAAAGCTTTATTCGTAGTTTTTTAAAAATTCTTTAAACCTAATGTGAATTAGTAATTTTAGATAAATGTCCACCACCTTCTTGTTTGCAAAAATGTGCACTTTTGATGGAGCCAAAAACCAGTCAAATAATACGTTCCGAACAACACATTTTGTTTAGATAGTTCATTTATTACATTTTGTTCCAAAGTTAAACAATAAATAGTTCAGCTTATTTTTTGCGCCACCCTATATTTCCATTTTCATATTCTTTTGTCGGGTTTACCCACGCTGAATTTGAAAAAAAAAACTGTCCAGAATATGTAGCTGCACCAGTAGACAACAATTTTAATTTTTTTCTACTCGGAAGAAATCTTATAATCGTAAGTGGTAACACTATTGTATAAATTTTGAATGCATACATTTACATGTTGTGTCACATTTATTGTATAGTTTTGTATTGTTTAGTTTATTTGAGTATTTATCATTTCCCTTTATGAGAGCTGTGCAATTTTGTTTTCAACACTTTCTTTTAAATAGTTTTCATATAGTGTGTTTAGTTTTTTATATATCTCGCATGTCCTAGTTTTTCAATTATGTCTCTATGGGACGAAAACTTGGAAATAAATAATAAATAAATCATGAATGGTGTGATGTTTGTGTTCTAGTCTCAATTGTGTCACAAGGCCAAAACACACCATAGAACTTTTTCACGTTGTGGCTACTGTGCTCAACTAAATCATTGTAAATACTATTCAACATAAAATGCACTACATGTTAACATCAATAAAATTATCATTATGACAATTGCAATATCGTGTATGCAAATGTTGCCAATCGATTGTGGTAATTTGTTTCAAATATAACTTACGAATTACGTTTTATTTGAATCAAAGGCCAAATAATTTTAAAATGATATGAGGGTACAAATTATCGAGTTTTATTTTACATATATTATAATTTATGGTATCATTATTGTACAAATGTATGACTGATACTAGAAGTGATAACTCTAGAATAAAATTCTGAATAACTTCATGAAAATAAGGAGTGTGATCTGAACGTTAAACTTTAAAACAGTCCGTCATTTTATCAATTGCTTCATTACGTGCCATTAATACAAAGTATGAAATATAAACTGAATTTAAAATAAAGTGTTTGTCATTATTAGTGTCGTCTTCATGTTTCATAAGTCGGTTATAACAGTATAATAACTTCATTACAATTTTCTAAATTTTTTGTACTATTCTTTTTTTTTAGAAAGTGTATGCAAAAAATAATTTAGTACAATTGTATTGTACAATTTAAAATATGTAAAAAAATTTTAATCATTTTAGTTTCATTCCATTATTATGACATTATCTGATGAAAAAATAAAATATTCATTATATCAGAGTTTCTTGTAATTTTTAGTTTGATGATAGCCTATATAATAGCTGTATCAATTCCGTGCATTTTTCAAAGTACAGTTCACGCATACTTTTGTGAATTTTATAACAAAATATTTTTACTCTGATAAAATTGATAATACAATAAGTTGACAATAAATTGATAATACAAAATAATATTTCAAATTGTTTTTCATTGAAGTGATCCTGGAATCCGATCATGGGTCGGGTTATCAAATTCATTATATAAGACCGATGAAAGCAGGGTTTTTTATTTCCTTATCAACTGTGTTATTGTTACTTACCAGTGAAACGTTATTTTTTAAAAACAAGTTAGCATTCATTTGAAAGATTGCTTCAACAACAACTGCAGTGGTAAGTTCATTAATTTCTAAAACAACCAAACAGTTCATGAGATTGGTCATATTTAACTTTCATAAGTGAGCGTTCGAATGTTTCCCAATAAATTGCTGTAGTACTATCATTAACATGGTTATATAAGTCTAAATGTGAAGAAAAAAAGGAAGTTAGCCTTCGAAAGTGTTGTGTAACACTTCCGAGTTATTGTATTGTGTTCTGGCACTGTAATAAGCTGCATTTTCAACATTTCATATGCAAGTGCAGGATTAAGTTGTTTACAAATCTGGTGTAGCCTACACTAGTTTACTTTTAAAGATGGCTCTGCACAAGATACCCAATTTGAGAATTGATAAAGATACACCAGAAAATGGTTTTAAGGAGCTCATACGTATCATAAAACCTTCGTGGAATCCGGATAAACTCACCATAAAGGTAAACATCTTTTTTTTGTAATTCTGTTTACATGACTATCCACGTAGTACATAAATCTAGATTTAAAAATCTTAAAATTAATTTCAGAAATTTAATTCACTTTTTTTTATTACGTGTTTTGGTGTTTCAATTATTCTATTGCATTCCTTTGGGCTTAGATATGTACCTAACTAAAAATATCTGTAAAGTCGATAAAGATGACTGAACCTTGGAAAATAAAATGTTTAACGTTTATTTTTAAAAAAAAAAAGTTTTTTTCTGTGGAATTTCATATAGCCTATTAAAATATTTTAAATATTCATTTTTGACAAAAAATACACCACAAATGTCAATTTCTTGAATTACATAAACACATATATGTTTCGAGTGTTGAATTACATTTTTATTTTGTTTATTAGCTGATTTCTTTGTTGTGTATTTTTATTCCGTAACTTACGCGAAATCGTTTTATAATTACAGATTCTGTCAGGAGGTTATTCCAGTAAAATATACTGTTGTTATGCACAAGACGTTGAAGACAAGATTACAATTCGGATTCGAGATTTGATGGAACAGTATGATGGATGGATAGATGAAGACAACATAGAGACAAAATCAATTGAAGTAGGTTACTAATACATGTAGCTAAACAATAATTATAAGGAATAACTATCAGAAAATGGCAACAACAACAAGAAATAAGTATAAAAACGCTGTATCTTCACACTAAGCTTCTTTTTTAAATACAAGTACTGCAAATATAGTCAAATTTGACATTATAAAATTATAAATAAATTACGAATCTTTTAGACTAACTTTGTATAAAACAGTATCTTTCAGGCCTTGGTCATTTCCCGACAGTCCATGCAATATTTGCAAACGGTTACTGCTATCAGTATATTCCTGGAGTATCACCAATAAACCTCAAATCAAAAACTGGGCATTTGACTGACGAAGTTCTAGAGTAAGCAATGAACCTTTATACTATAAAATATATAAAACTTCGAAACTACTGATCGTGAATATCTTTTGTTTTAGAGCCATGGCCAAAGAGATGGCGTTTATACACTCTGTCAAACTACCAAACATAGAGTACAAAGAAAGTTTGTACTTCGTCAAAGTAAACCAAGCGATAGAACCTATTCCCGATGAATCAAAACTTGAAATAGGACCGACAAAGGAAACCCTGATGCAGGAGTTCACCATTATTGGGAAATTCATCCATTCGCTAAATACGCCGTTGTCTTTATCTCACGGTGACCATCATCCCGGAAATGTCATATGGAACAAAACAGAAAGTAATATTTCTTTTTTGTATTAACTTATTTTGATTTCAAAGTTAAAAACTTAAAACATGTGCGGATTGAAACTTGGTACCAACTGTAAATATTTAAACTATTTTATACCATTCTGATAGTTTGTATAATTGGCACATTGCAATAAGGATCATGTTTAACCACAATAAACTAGCTTACTTTTTTACTGTTTTTGAGTTATATGGCATGAAATGAGGCTACTAAGTATTGATCTAGGCATAGACTAAAAATTGAAGGGCTTGGTGAAAGAGTGTTGGCGTTTTTATCCAAAATGACCAGGAAGCATTTTCGAATGTGTTACGTGCAATTCTACCTTCATAATGCATAATTTTGAGCAAAACAACAATATGTGCAAAGATATTAGTGCAAGTAGCGCATAAACAGCAAAGCAAGTTTAGATCTTTAAACACGTTTTCCTAAAAATTGTAAAAATGTTACTTAACACCCTTTTACACCAGGCCCTTCAATTATATTGCCGGACCAATTAGAGTGAGTTATACGGCACTTTGAACCAATTGAAAGAGCATGCAACCCTGTGTACAAACCCAAACGTAACACCGTCGGTTTCTCAATGCAACTTTTTCATTTAGTTCTCTGTGATTTAAGACAACCCAATTGTATTTGTTTGTATATTACACAACTGTAAATGTTCTTGTTTCTAAGAAAAGCTCACCTTTGTTGACTGGGAAATTGCGGATGTCGGTTATCAATATCAAGATGTTGCCTATCTCTTGGAATTTTTAACAATGATCGGTATGCCTTACATTGAAGTTGTCACTTATTCGACAAAATAACTTATTCTATGATATAATGCATTGCAATAATGTTAATCATTCATTATGTTTCTAGATCCGTCTATATCGCCAGTCATGAAAATAATACTTCCAGAAAACGTAGAGGAAAAATACATGAAATACTACTTCGATACTTGGTGCGGTTTAAAAAATGAAAAAGTGACTGAAAATGCGTTTAAAGAATTCAAGACTAAGGTTCACCAATTCAGAATAGTGAGTACAATTTGTATCTGATTTTTTTGATGATTTAATTTGTACGGCGTTAATTTAATGTACGTCTTGTATTAGGTTACTACACTGGCATTCATGTCATGGGCAACACTTCTTCCCGATATGTTTCAGGAATTCTCTGGAGATATTAATGTGTAAGTATTATTATATTCCAAAAAAATCAAACACGAAATATTTTCAATTGACTCGTACTACTTTTCAATACAGATTTTACAATGGACTTGTAAAACGTTATTTTAAATTGAAGAAAGAAGCTTTAAACATCGACGAATTTGGCGAATAAAGAATACTTTTTTAGCATGTTTTTTTTCCAGTTCAAAATGTACAATAGTAAAATTACAAGAGATAATTATTTTAAGAGTTAAGCTGTAATTTTAGAGCTTATTTTAAAAACAAATATATAATATATTCCTGCATTATTTCATACAAGGTTGAATTATATTGTAATAACACTTTTCATCAGTTTCACTAGTGCACTTTTTATATAGTCTGTAAAAAAGTTTTGCATATCAATAGTGCGTAATAGTGTACGGCGTATATGCATATATAAATATAATGTTAGCTGTATACAGTATATTATATTTTATATCTATTGTATACTGTGACACTACTACATCTACAGGGTGTCCACAAAGAAATCTAAATTGTATGTGATTTTAATTACATGCAGTTTAAAGAAAAATAAATATATAACCATTACAAAATATAGAGATGGTAGTAAACATACTAGAGTTTCATTAAAAAAAACATGACGCCAGTACACCTTGAAATGGAGACACGTCTAGTGGTGCCAAGAATGTTTAGATTATGACTCACACTATGTGTTCTACAACATTCCCCCATGTTGTAGAACATTCCCCAAAAAATTGTCAGAAACGTTTGAAATTTTCAAAGTAGAGTTAAAACGCCTTCATATGAAAAATGTTTTCACAATTTTAAAATTTTCAAACAAAAATGAACGAAAAAAAATACCGGATACACGTGTTTCTCACGCACGCATTCACCAACCTTCGCCTGTGCTTGGTCGCTCAGAGTCGCCATTTTGAAAAAAGGGCTGACTGCAGCTCCACTGTTGTTCTGCCACGCACAACAAAATTCTCAGATAAGCTTTATGAGTGTCTGCTTCAGTTCCACCAAGAATCACATTTGTATAACCTGAAATTAAATAAAAATGATTGTTTCCAAATGTTTAGATTTCATTGTAGATCCACTGTAGCTCTTAAATGGCAATTAACATTGGCAAACCCTTAACAGTATAAAGTATTTTACAGTATATAAAAATATATATACCGGTAATAAAATTTAAAACAGCATTATAATAAAGTAACTAAGCACAGATCTAAAATTTGATATAATTTCCACGAGAATTCATTTTCGTACCATGATGAACAAGAATAAATGTTATCTTTAATCATTAATACAATACACATTTGAGACAATACACCACATTTTGAGTCACTACAAGAATCTTCTAATTGATGTGCAACAGTTTTTAGAAACGCATCCACTGTGTTTACTTTACAACATATAAAAAACTTCAATTCTTAGTTCAATATTGAACATGTTAAATTTTAAGTTTTGAACCATTGTAATTTAGAACTTTTAGTTCCGATAGTAATATTCATTAAGCATCGACTGGAAATAAATCAACATGTTACATTCCACATTGCGCGTATGTGATTTCCGTAATATCGTTGTATCTCGTTACGGAAGTATTTCTGGACTATGTTACTTTATTATGACAAGTTGTTTTATATGCCCGCTAATCTCCACATGAATAGTTATTCTGAATCACCTTGTATAATATATCTACTGTGTACAATGCTCCAAGGTCGCTAAATCTGACGATAAAATCTTCAATTACACCGTATTGGACTGTATTTAATCTCTGGAAGAGTGATGCGTAAAAGTATCCTTATGCAATATCCGTGTGCGCAATATATCGTTCTACGTTGTGTTGTATAAGCAGATAGTCACAAATTCATTTTATATACAGCTACCCGTATAACCACCCGACAACTACAAAGACAAAATCGTTCAATCCTTGTACGGTTTATTTTTGTAATTGAATTTTGAAATTACACCATGGCATTACACCATCTACCTGAGTTTAAAATAGATAACGAAAATCCAGAAAGTGGTATTAAGGATCTAATAGAAATCATAAAACCTTCGTGGAACCAGGAAAACATCACTATAAAGGTACCGAATGAACAGTAGTTTAAATTAAGTTAGAGTTTAAATTACGTAATGTCATTAACAGATACAGTAGTTATACAGTATTTAATTTACAGAACCTGTCAGGTGGCTATTCTGGCAAATTGTTTTGTTGTCATGGACAAGACAGTGATGACAGAATTACAGTTCGAATTCGCAATGCACAGGAAATGTTTATGGATTGGGACACCGACATGGAAATAAAGACAATAACGGTATATCATTACATTACAATATATTTTTATTTTATTTGCATTTTGTTTTCTAACCAAATGTGGCAGATAATGTTCATATTGCTTATATATATTTTTTTTGGTAACTTTGTGTGATGTTAATCAAACTTGATACTTCTTTAACTGATTTTGTTGGTACTAAAAATCCTTGAATGTTATTGTAATGAATTTTAGCACCTGTCGACTGTAGGTCGTTTTCCTACAGTACATGCGCTATTTGCTAATGGATATTGTTATCAATACATTGCGGGAAGATCACCAGTAAACATTAGCACGAAAACTTGTTATCTAACGGAAGAAATACTGCAGTAAGTACAATGTTCTATAATTCAAAGTTGAAGAAACATTTTAAGTTTAAGAAACGCAACAAGATATAACTATCTACTATAATATAAAAACTATGTGAGTTCCTCTGTCCTGTCAAAAATTGCACAAGCCAATTGGAGACCTAAAATTGTGGATATGCGACATTTATCTTAGTGGCAATTAACCTTTAGTGGTTGTGCAAGGTTCAATTCTGCGGAGAACCGTAAGGCCTACGAAACTGAAAGTCGGAAAGATGGTAGATTTTATCCAGAAGGCATGAGATATTTGACAACCTTATAGTGTCATCGGGGAGACGCGACAAGCCTGGGAAGTCGAAGGAAAACCGCAATGCCTTTTATCAGTCATGGGTAATTTATAAGTTTAAACAATAAAAGCAACAATGAATCAATTAATGAATGTTATTTTTTAATTATCATAACATTCGCGATGCCACTATCTCTGTATTGTTAAATCAATTGACATTCATTTAATTTTCAAACAGCACATGTTGTTGTTTGAATTTAAAATAAATAAAACTTTAAACCGAACCGGTAGTCTAACTGTAACGAATATAACAAAAAAAAAACAAAACATAAGAGTTAAACAATAAATAACTGACGAATGTTGCGAAGCAACATGAGTTAAAACAATGAATTACATAATTAAAAAAAAATTCGTTATTTTTGACGGGCTATTTACTAGTATAAAATAATGATATGACAAATTTATTTATTTACGAACAAATAAAACCGCATTCATTTATAAATGAAATCTTCACTATTCCGAAAATATCATTTACTCAGAATGACTAAGATTCCAGTGATTTTAGATTTTAGGTTGACAACCAGTATTTCAAATTATAAAGGTTTTAATTTTTCCCAATCGAATCATTATCATGGCATAGAATAATCGCTGTTACACTATACGAAAATTTGAATCTCTAGTTTGAAGAAGAAAATGAAGACCAACATTTTTTTAAAAATGGAGTTTTCTTACACATGTTATATGCAGTCATTAACTCATGTATCAGCTCTAAAAAGGAAACATTATTCTGACTCGTTGAGGAGATACAGCCAAGAAAAATATGCATCAATTGATAGTTACAATAGAAAAGATAGAAACGTCTTCTCATTTTTCCAAAAATCATATTTTTGAAGTCATTCCCATTTTCATACTGGTGATTGCATTAAACTAGGCCTACATCTAATAAAATAAAATGTAATTTAATACAATCAATTTACTATTGTTTTGCTGTTTATTGTTGTAGAGCTATGGCAAAAGAAATGGCATTCATCAATTTGATGAAGCTACCTGACACAGAATACAAGGAAAGTATTTACTTTACAAAGTTGAAAGGCATGATTGAATACACGCCATTCGAATCCAAGTTGAAAAATGCACCAACTAAAGAGATGTTAATCAACGAGTACAATATCCTTGAAAAATTCATCTTGTCACTCGATGTACCACTCGTGCTAATACATGGCGACTCTCATGCGGGAAACGTCGTATGGGATGAGTTAGAAAGTAAATATCAGTACCGTATAATCATTATAATAGAAGTATATCCGTCAATAATGACGAGCAACGTTTACGCAGTTCATTACTATTGTTCAAACTATGAATCTTCAGCGTTCACTTTTAAATCAGACAAAAGTTTTATGAAATGCCTGTTCTCACACAAATGCTAGAAATAATCTGATGTATGCTTTCTGATCTGGGATTCTCACTTATACTAAATTTTGTGTACAAATGGATGGTGATTTTCTTGTTGAGGGAGGAGTGTTACATCGTTGGGTTATTTAAACTATGAATTATAAGTTAAGTATTATATAGTATACATAACTTACAACTCCATGTTCTAAAAACTTGTAAACAGTAATATTGTGTAAACTTTTATTTTATTTTAATTTCACATTTTATAGAGGGAAGACATTATATTACAAAAAGACATTGTATAACACCATGCTACATATGTTTGTATTCTTTTTTTTCAAAATGCATACAAGTTTTTATGCAATGAAATACATTATTTATGGTAAATTCTTTACTAAAGAATTTAACATTAACTCAAGAACTTACAGTTGTCAAGTCAATTTTCAGGCATAAAGAAACAATTGCGAAAAATTTAAAAACAACAATAATAATTATTATGAATAAGTTTTTTTGATATATTTTAAATAATTGTTACAACTTACAACTTAATAGTGAATTGTAACAATTTATTATACATTTAACGATGTATTTTTAATTTTAGAAAAGATTACATTTGTTGATTGGGAAGACGTAGGTGTTAGTTTTCAATTTCAAGATGTTGCTTATCTACTTGTAACTTGGAAAACGATTGGTATTGTATACTTTATACTCTAAAAATCGTATTATGTTTTGTTTTTTCTATTGTAAAAATAAAAATTATTTTCATTAACATATCTTGTAGATCCATCATTATCACAATCGATGAAAGTTACGTTTCCAGAAAATGCTGAAGATAAATACCTTAAATACTATTTTAAAGAATGGTGTACATTGCAAGGCAAACAAATCACTGAAAACGATGTTCAAAATTTCAAGGACGAGGTTAACAAGTTTAAGTTGGTAAATGATTGTAGTTTGGTTAGAGTTGTGTTTTTTGTAAGTTTTTTTCTTGTTGTACGTGCTAATATGATTTCTTTGTATGGTAGATACCCTTGTTAGCTTTTATTACATTTTGCCTCCTGTATCCTTCCATATTAGATGAAGCTTCCGGAAATGTTGACAAGTAAGTGTCATTATCACGATGGAAGATCAATACTGTATTTCCATTTATTTGTATACAAGGAAAGTCGCCTAAGTCGTCTACCCTCTAAAATTATGTTCCTGTTTATTTTATAAGATTTATGATTGAATTACCATTAGGTGTATCGACCATGGGCAATCCAATGCAGTTATCTGTAGTGACCTTGAATTTAATTTACAAGGTTATGCGATTTTCAACATGCATCCCAGACCCTATATGTAATTTAGAAAGTTGAAAGTATTCACGAAATAATGCCAACGCACGAAAAAGATCAAAAATCGACATGTTGAACGGAAGTTATGAACGATTCAAAAACGGCGCATCAGCGAAGCTAACCAAGGGCAGCTATAACAATTTTGGCCAACATTGTAGATGCTCCTGGCTTTGCTGGTTGGCCATACCTCGCTTTTGAATCGTTCATAACTTCTGTTTCAACGTGTCGATTTTCGATCTTTTTCGTGCGTTTGCATTATTTTGTGAATACCATCATCTTTTTACATCACATATGAGATCTGGAATGACATATTAAAAAAAGTTACAAATCGGATAACCATGAAAATGAAAATAAATGTCACTTCCAGTAACTGCATTAAATTGCTCATGGTCAACATACCTAATCAGAATATCAACCAAAATTTTCATAAAATATACAGCTAAAAAGCTATCGGGGAAGGATGACTTAGGCGACTCATCCTGTATAGTAAATACATTCCTGGTATTTATCTAACGTTTAAATTATATTTGATTTTTTTCCTAAATAGCTTCTACGCTGGCGTTTTCAGTATGTATATGGAGTTGAGGAAAGAGTTTCTAAAATCTGATAAATTTGGAGAATGACGAATATCGCGATTGCTTTGTTTTTAATTCATTAAAATGGAATGAAAAAGTACAAATTGCATGAACCGTTTGTAAATAAAAAAATACTTTTCTATACACTACATTTTTCACTATAATGAAATGTTATAATAACGTAAACCAAATTGCTATATCACGTATGAGAACCTTGATACGATAGGCCTGAATTCATACCACCATGAAAAAAAGTATGATTATTTATACGAGTACAATTACTCATATAAATAAACAGAAAGAATAGCAAAGAATTATATATTTTATAACCAGTAAAATATATTTCCGATATTATGCCCTTCATTGTACTTTATAAAAGGATTTGAACAATTCATCTATAATATCTATTGCAATGGTTATCTTATCAAGTTTCAATTCGCATATGTCCTAAGTTTTAGGTTGGAAATAAATATATTTTTATATATTAAAATAGAGAAACTTACAAACTGTAAGTAAGCATTACGGTACTTTTCGTTTTATTTCATACGACACATCCAGGGAGATTGTCACCGTGTGATAATCTCAATTATTTAGTGAATGGTGTATTTAGTGAATGGGAAGATGGACGTGAAAATATTACTAAAAAATGGAAATGTTTGGAACACCAACATGGAAATAAAAACAATAACGGTATACACTTTCATTACACTTTTATTTTATCTGTATTTTGTTTATAAAAAATGCTTAATGCTTGTAACGTTTAGAAACTTTGGGTAAACTGATGCATGCTGAATAATATTCGTTTAAATGAATTGATTTTATTAGTATTAAAAATCCATAATCTTATTGTAATAAATTTTAGCATCTGTCGACTGTAAATCATTTCCCTATAGTACAAGCGTTATTTGTTAATGGTTATTGTTATGATTACATTGTGAGAAAATCACCGATAAACAATGCAATGAAAACCCTGGTTATCTAAATTTTAACTTTTGTGTGTTAAGCACTGTGTTTGACAACTTTCAGTTCCGATAGTAATAATCATTAGGCTTACACAGACTGAAAATAAACCACCATGTTACATTCCGTGTTAAAAGTATATGATGTTTTGTTTTCCGTACTTCCGTTGTATCTCGTTACGGAAGTATTTCCAGACTATAGTTTATTAATATGAAAAGTTGTTCATTGCACGCTTTCTAATTTCATCAGAAAATTAGAAATTGTTATTCTGAATCACCCTATGTAGTATGTACTGTATACGATACTCTAAAATCGCCACATCTGACAAAAAAATCAGCAAGGCTGTTACACCAGGAACTTCTTGTGTTTAATCTGTGAAACACTGTTGCGCAAGTATCATTACGCAATATGCGCAGTATTTCGTTCCACGTTTGTATTGCACAAGCAGATAGTCACAAATTCATTTTATATATAATCATTTGACAAACACAAACTCGAAAGCATTCCTTCCTTCAACACGCGCTTGTTGCTGTACTATCGTTTATTTTATTTATAAATTTTGTGGTTGAATTTATTAATATGGCATTACACCATCTACGTGAGTTTAAAATAGACAAAGAAAATCCTGAGAGTGATATTAAGGATTTAATACAGATCATAAAACCTTCATGGGACCAGCATAACATCACTATAAAGGTAACAACAATTAATTTAAATTAAGTTGGATTTTGAATTACTTTATATCAAATAAAAATGTAGTTAGTTATACAGTATTCAATTACAGATCCTATCAGGAGGCTATTCTGGTAAAATATTTTGTTGTCATGGACAAGACGGTGAAGATAGAATTGCAGTTCGAGTTCGAAATGCACAGGAAATGTTTTTAGAGTGGGACACCAACATGGAAATAAAAACAATAACGGTACCGATATATCATTATCATTACATTATATTTTTATTTTATTAGAATTTTGTTTTCTAACCACATTTGCCACATAATGTTTATTGTTTATAATGTTTTAGTGAGTTTGTGTAAAGTTAAGCATGCTGAATAATTCGTCAAATTGAACTGGATTTGTTAGTATCAAAAACTTGTTTGAATGTTATTTTAATGAATTTTAGCACCTGTCGACTGTGGGTCGTTTTCCTACAGTACATGCGCTGTTTGATAATGGATATTGTTATCAATACATTGAGGGAAACTCACCAATAAACATTAACACAAAAACTGGTTTCCTAAATGAAAAAATATTGCAGTAAGTACAGTGTTTTATAATTCAAATTTCAAAAAAAAAAATTTAAGTTTAAAAAACGCAATAAAACATAAGCCTGAATGATGATATAACAAATAAATAAAACCGCATTGTATTTATAAATGAAATCATCATATTCCGAAAATATCATTTACCCAGAATGACTTAGATTCCAATGATTTCGGATTTGAGGTTGACAACCAGTATTCCAAATTTTAATTTTTCCCAATCGAATCCTTGTGTCATGGCATAGTATAATAGCTGCTACACTAAACGAAAAATTATACTACATCTCATAACGAAAGTGTAAATTTATTACAATCCGATTACTATATTCTGTTTTGCTATTTATTCTTTTAGAGCTATGGCAAAAGAAATGGCATTCATTAATTTGATGAAGCTACCTGACACAGAATACAAGGAAAGTGTTTACTTTACAAGGCTGAAAGGCATGATTGAAAACACGCCATTCGAATCCAAGTTGAAAAATGCACCAACAAAGCAGATGCTAATCAACGAGTACAATAGCCTTGAAAAATTCATCTTGTCACTCAATGTACCACTCGTGCTAATACATGGTGACTCACATGCAGGAAATGTCGTATGGAATGACTCAAAAAGTAAATATTATTATTTTATTTTAGATTTGCATTTCAAGGTAGGAATAAATGGACAAGACAACACAGAAATATAAAAAACCAAAATTTAGAACATACAAAACTATTAGTTCTGTATAAATCATTATACTAGCAGTATACTCGTCAATAATGATAAAAGTTTACGCAATTCATTACTATTGTTGAAAGTTTAAATCTAGCATTCACTTCTAAATCAGACAAAGGTTTTATAAAATATCTCAAATATCAATTGAACAATTTCAAAAATCTGGCTTTTCATTATATTGCCTGAAGCCCTTCACACAATTTTTACAACTGTAAAACTAGAAAACCTACAGTTGTGAAGACAATTTTCGAGCATAAAAAAACAATTGCAAATCAATTAAAAACGACAACCATTAATTATGTTCCTGTGCTCTAAATGATTTTATGTTTGGCTGTAATTGTGTGTACTTCATTTATTTTTTAAATTTTCTTATTTTAGAAAAGCTTACATTCGTTGATTGGGAAGGCGTATGTGTTAGTTTTCGATTTCAAGATGTTGCTTATTTACTTACAACTTTTAAAACGATCGGTATTGTATATTTAATACTAAAAATTGCATTATTATTTTTTTCTATTAAAAAGAGATGAAAATGATTTTCATAAACATATCTTGTAGATCCATCAATATCACCATCAATGAAAGTCACATTTCCAGAAAATGCTGAAGATAAATACCTGAAATTCTATTTTGAAGAATGGTGTACATTACAAGACAAAAAAATCACTGAAAATGATTTTCAAAATTTCAAGGACGAGGTTGACAAGTTTAAGTTGGTAAATGGCTACAGTTTGGTTAAGATTGTGGTTTTGTAAGACCGGTTTTTGCTAATATGGTTTCTCTGTATGGTAGATACCCTTGTTAGCTTTTATTACATTTAGTCTCCTGTATCCTTCCATATTAGAAGATTTTTCTGGAAATCTTAACAAGTAAGTGTCGTTATCACTATCAAAAAATGAAGAATACTATTTATTTGTATATACTGTAGTAAATACATTCCTAGTATTTGATAGTCGACAATTCAACATTTAAATTAAATTTTACACAACTTTTCTCCTAAACAGGTTTTACGACGGCGTGTTCAGTATGTATATGGTGTTGAAGCTTAATTTTCTAAAGTCTAATAAATTTGGAGAATGACCAATATTGCGATTGCTTTGTTTCCAAATCATGAAAATGACATGAAAAAAAATTACAAATTTAATGAAACATTTGTAAATAAAAAATGACATTAGAAAGTACAAATTGTATGAACATTTGTAAATGAAAAATCGTTTTTATATACTGCATTTGTTCATTATAATTGAGTGTTTTAAATAAAGTAATCCAACTTTTTCGATGACATATTGGAACCTTGCTACAGAAGGCCCACTAACAATAGAATTCATACCAACATAAAAAATAAAAGTTTACTCGTATAAAGAATTAAAAACAATGAAGCATTATAACGTTAATAAACAGTAAAATATATTTCCGATATTGTGCGTCACTTATTGTTTGCAGTGATTATTTGTGACACTGGAATGGTTCTACGTTTCAGAGAACGGTTAACAAAGAAAAACAGAAAATAAGCATACTTGCAGTTCTACACATTTTCAGGGTTACTGTCACAATGTGTGAATTCAATTATGTGTTTAGTGAAGCATATGACTATATTTGCTAAATACGCCACAAGGATAGTTCATTCAGTTGAAGTGGTAAATTCATAAAGTGAAATTAGGGGGCCTAGTCAAACTATGCAATTCGTCGCATGCGACTGATCGCCATGGGGGTTCCTATGTTTTTTTAATGGCTAGTCCCAAAAATGATGATCTTGAATTCAAGAGCTTCTTCATTTTTGGAACTGTCTATTTAAAAAAAAAAACATAGAAACACCCCCTCGGCGATCAATCTCATGCGATGTATCACAATAGTTTGCTACGGGCTAAAGAATTTTTTCGAAAACATTCAAATTTTTACGTATTCAATTAATTTTGCCAAACGTATGGTGTCAGTTTGTTGTATTATTATACTTGGGCTATAAACTATAAGTAAGCTTACCTCACTTATTCAATCACTATTTAGCCCTATACAACGGTAGTAAATTTGACTTTATGCAAATGTTTGCTAAGTGTCATCTTTAATCGTTTATAAAACAAGATAGTGGGGCAAAACATGAAAGTAGGCAGTTAGACATGGTTAGCAGAATAGTAAAATACAGCCTACCATGATTTAATCCTACCAGTTAGACAAACATGGGGGCCGCTCTTATTTTGGGAAATGCTATTTTCAAGAAAAATAAAAACGGCAATAAAATTTTCAACACTATCATTTTATAGTAAAAAGGATCAACGTTCCATTAGAGCAAAAAAACATGCATCTGGCGCTTCTTATTCACTCACTACAATCGAACAACGTGGGGGTTTCCCGTTTTGTTCAACTTTCTCCTACTATATAATAATAAATAGGAAATGCAGATACAAGCCAAGTTGTCTTCAAAACATCATTGATTGCTCACGATATGTTTATGCTTATTAAACTGAAAGCAATTATTAATGCAGCGAAATCTTGAACATTCGTAAATAGTACAACGTATCTCAGATGGGAGAATTGGATTGGAATTGGATTAGATTGCAATTGGATTGGAATTGGATTAGATTGCAATTCGATTGGAATTGGATTAGATTGCAATTGGATTAGATTGGAATTGGATTGGAATAGTACGATTTACTTTTATTTGCTTTCTCAAATAAAAGTAAGCAAAGAAATAAAACTGTAATAAGTTATCAATCTAGTGACAGTGACCTTGATACAACCATATCACGTGTACCGGTAGTTACAATTATTTTTTATAAATCCTGTCCCTTAATTTATTTATTTTTAAAAATGAGTTATAAGCTATGAATAATAAAATTATTTTATGTTTCAAACCGAAGTTAAGATATAATAAAATATGTGATAAGATAATTTTGGAGAGCGAGAAATATTTTACTGTATATAGAAACTGAACACTGTGGCACAATATCAAGATATCATTGTGCAATATGCGTGTGAGGAAGATTTTATTCCACGTTGCAACGCACAAGCGGATAGTCACAACTTTAGTTCATTTGTAAATACAGTATTGATAACACGGAAAAACAACATTTTGACATTACACTAGCCATGGCCCTGCACAATCTACCTGAGTTCAAAATAGATAAAGCTAATCCTAAAAGTGGCATTAAAGATCTACTACAAATCATAAAACCTTCGTGGCACCAGGAAAACATCACTATAGAGGTGAGAACAAAGTTTAAATGAGGTTTTAGTCATTGTAAATTTACGGTTGTAGTTGAATTACAGAGCATACCAGGAGGTTATTCCAGTAAAATATTTTGCTGTTATGCGCAAGCCGTTGAAGATAAAATCACAATTCGGATTCGAGACATGGTGGACGAGTGTGACGGGTGGATAGATAATGAGAAAATAGAAACACGAGCAATTGAAGTATGCTTACATTTTACTAAAATAAATAATAATAACAATAATGCATACTATTAAAAAAAAGGACCTTAATTCAGGGTGTTTCATAAGTCTCGGTGCAGTTTTCTTTTAACTAAGCTTAAAACTTCAACACTTTTGGAACACCGTGGAAAATAAACAAATTTTATTTTATGTATCTCCTACGGGTGTAATTACATATTGACACTGATCTTCTGTTATACCATATTTTGTTAAATTTATATCACACTTCACAGGTATAAATTTTTTAAGTTATTTTTTAATAAATTTAGTATCTTTCAAGCATTGGTCATTTTCCGACAGTTCATGCAATATTTGCAAATGGTTACTGCTATACGTATATTGTTGGAATAACACCATTAAACAACAAATCACATACCGGATATGTAACTGATGTAATACTACAGTAAGTAGTAATCATTTCCTTAAATGATTAAAAGTTTATTTAGTAAAACGACACTATTAGCTATATCGAACTTAAAACCCATTAAAAGAATGCATTTTTTAGAGCCATGGCCAAAGAGATGGCGTTCATACATAGTGTCAAACTACCTAACATCGAATACAAGGAGAGTCCGTATTTTAACAAAATGAAGGAAGTGTTTACCACTCTTTCCGACGAATCGAGATTGAAGACAGGACCAACAAGAGAGATGTTGTTAAAAGAGTTCACCATTATTGGAAAATTTATCCATTCACTAAACACCCCATTGACTTTAACTCATGGTGACAATCACCCTGGAAATATCGTATGGAACCAAACAGAAAGTAATACTTACTTTTTTTTAACGTTCTGAAATATAATTGGTATATTGTATGCATATTGTGGAAGATATTCGGACCACAGTTTTAACACAGTACAGTAACTTTGTATTTAATTCATTTCAGAAAAGCTCACTTATGTTGATTGGGAAACTGCTGATGTTGGTTATCAATATCAAGATGTTGCCTATCTCTTAGAATTTTGCAGAATGCTAGGTAACAATGAATTTGTTTACAATTAAAAAAAAATGTTTTATTAGGATTGGCAGTTTTAATTATGATATAAAATGTATATTTTTCTAGACCCATCTATATCACCTGGGATGAAAGTTACCCTTCCAGAAAATTTTGATGAGAAGCACTTAAAATACTACTATGACGCATGGTGCGGTTTACAAAATGAAAACGTAAATACAGGTGATTTTGAAGAATTCAAAGCAAAAGTTCATCTATTTAGAATGGTAATAATAATTTACTACTCGTTAAATGATTTTGGAGTCTTTATGTGTATATAACTTGTATTGCATTTTTAGGTTCCTATATTGCGGTTTATTGCATGGTCAACGTTTATTCCGGATATGTTTGAAGAATTCTCTGGAGATGTAATTGTGTAAGTACAAATAAAATAAAATCCACATTTAAAAAAATACTTCTTGAATTGATTAAATTTCCTAATACAGATTTTTCAATAAAAACATGAAAAATTATCTGAAATTGAAAAAAGAAGCCCTAAGCATCGATACATTTGGAGAATAAAGATTAATTTTCCACAATATATTTTTTTTTACTTTGTCTGTTAGTTAGTTAGTTTGTTTTTGTTTGTTTTCTATTGCCATTGTTTTCATTTTTGTTTCCGTTGGAAATAAAATAAAACGACATTGGATTATGAGTAAATGGCAACCGTTGGCTACAAGTTTTTGAATATGACTTGATAGTTACGACTCATGGTTTTCTACCCAAGCTCAACATTTTCATAATAGCCTTTCAAGTATTCCTATGGAACCATACTTTTACTCGACTTGTATATACTACAACATAAAAATGTTTTTCCCTATAGGAGAAGTTACATAATAATTCAAATTTCTCTTGTACGCTATTGAACAACATACGTATATAAAAATGTACATACTTGTAGTAATATAAATGAAATAAATAAATGCATAATATACAATATTCATAAGCAGGCTGTAGCCCATATTATCTGTATCAGATTATTTGTATTAGACCAGAAGCCCGTAACTCCTTGCCTCACAGCGATCGTGCAATAAAATACAACATCCAATCAAAATTGCTAAAAATTGATGAATTGATGACGATCGCGGTAAAATCTTTAAAGGAGACATAGACGTGTTATATTATACAAATGCAGTACTTCATGTTTGGTAAAAATATACAATCAACAACTAACAATCAACACTGACAATTAAAAATTTTAACATACAACAGTATATAAAAATTTAATAAAATACTTAAAGTACTTAAAATAAAGTACTTAAAATACTAATACTTAAAGATAAACTTATCAAGGTATAATAAGTTAATTAAAGTTTTCGATCACGCATTTTAACTTTTAATTCAATTGATAAAATTATGAATAATTTTTCATCCGCAATAACTAGAGTTCTCTAACTTGACGTCGTTTGTCTGACACAGTGACGTCGCGTTTTGCGTGGGCGGGCGCATCATTTCAGGCTCTGTACGATAGATGTCCGAGAGCACCCGCCACCTTGTGAGACACTACTCAAATCTTCTAATCGATTGTAACAGTTTCGGTGACCTCATTTATAGAAATAAACTCTAATTTCCTTAGTAAGAGAATATAAAATATTTAACTTAAATTTTTAAACAAAATGTTTCACAACTTTATCATGTGTTTCATGCGATAAGATTATTCTGAAGGGTAGACAAATATTTGGTTTAAGCCTTGAAAACTGTTGCGCAATCTCAAGTGTCATTGTGCAATATGCATGTGCGCATTCAACGTTGTAGAAGCAGATAAAGCAGATAGCCAACCATACATTTATTTTATATATAAACATCCGCCAAACGAAAACTAAAAAAACATTTCGTCCTTGTACACGCCTGTTGCTTTATTATCTTTTATTCATAATAGTTATTTATATATATTTTTGTGATTGAAATTTGTCAACACACCATGGCCTTACACCATCTACCCGACTTTAAAATAGATAAAGAAAATCCAGAAAGTGGTATTAAGGAATTGATACAAATTATAAAACCTTCGTGGGACCAAGAAAACATCACTATAAAGGTATGATATGAACAGTTCAATTTAAGTATAAATTAAGCTTCGTCGATTGAAAATTGGAGTATATTTTATTTGCAGAGCATAGAAGGTGGCTATTCTAGTAAAATATTTTGTTGCCATGGCCAAGACAGTGAAGATAGAATTACAGTCCGAATTCGCAATGCACAGGAAAAGTTTATGGACTGGGTAACCAATATGGAAACAAAAGCAATAACGGTATAACTTTATACTTGTTTTTATCTCAATTATTTTTTTTTTCTGGAAAATAATGTTTACAGTATTTCTCGTAATATGTTTGCAAAAAAAATATATTAAAGTAATGTTTTCTTTCTCTCTCATTAAAAATCCTTGAATGTTACTGTAATATATTTTAGCACCTGTCGACTGTGGATCATTTTCCTACAGTACATGCGTTATTCGCTAATGGCTATTGTTATCAATACATTGTGGGAAAATCACCTATAAACGTTACAGTGAAAACTGGTTATGTGAATGATGAAATACTGCAGTAAGTGAAGGTTCTATAATTAAAGGGCTTCGGGCAATATAATCTTTATATACAGTATAAATGCAAAAGTCCGTCTATATGTTTATGACTCCACCACGCAAAAACTACTGATCCGATTAACTTGATATTTTTTGTCAGCATATTAGAGGTCCCAGATAACATAGTAAGTTAAGTTTTATCCAGATTAAAAGTACATTTCAATAACTATGTCCAATGTTCAATGTCTCAGATAATCACAATATTTTTATAAGCTTCGTGCTGCGAGCAGCAGTGTGGAGCGGGTGTTGCGCCTGCGCATGTACGTCATGGCCTGCGCGCAATAGTTGGAGACAGCATCGGGTGCGAGCACAAGTTTGCACTCCACTATCTGTATTTAATAAACTTTCGGTTAAACCCAAGCTTTTTTTGATTCCGGTTTCAATTGTTTAATTGTAAAACGACCGCGAGCGAAGCCGCGGGTACAGCTAGTGAGCCATATTTTTTAAATTGTTTAGAAGAGCCGTTCTTAGAGTACCAAACCGAGCAACAAGGTGATTCTCTAAATTTTATGCTGCTATTTTCTGGAAAATTTATAAAACGGTGAAGTAACAAGCTAGAAACAGTAGGACTGAAAGACAGTTTGATGTTAAAATGCCATTTTTTTTGGTTTCTGAAAAAATGTATGATATTATATTGCCCAGAGCCCACCAATTCAAAGTTCAAGAAACGTAACAAGACATACACGAAACATGCATAAGCATAATTAATATGATACGAGGCTTGTTAGAAAAGTATCCGACCATATTTTTTTTTGCAAAAACCTGATGGATTTGAATCAAGCGCGCTTG
>JAQIWH010003026.1:0-21678 GCA_034695005.1 Cryptops parisi | reverse complement strand
ATGGGGGCGTAGCTCAGATGGTAGAGCGCTCGCTTAGCATGCGAGAGGTACCGGGATCGATACCCGGCGCCTCCAATCGGAAATATTTTTTTTTTTAAAAAAAAATTGTTTGGTTATTTTTTCGGTAATTTTGTTACAAACTGTGCGAATGTGATTTTATATTTTGGAAATTAGTTTTAATTTTATTAGAAAATATTTTGCGAGAGAAAAATTGCAAAGTATTTCGCTGCTTCCAAAGCGCGCGCAATCAGAAATTTTCAGTTCGCACCAAAATCAACCAAAAAAAAAAAAGTTAATTGAGCCAAATAAATACTACGTCTTATTTTTTTGTTTTCAGCAAAATTCAAGCAAAAAAAAAAATAAATTTTTTAATAAAAAACAAAAGTATTTAAAAACAAAAACGTGGAGATGCCGGGGATTGAACCCGGGGCCTCTCACATGCGAAGCGAGCGCTCTACCACTGAGCTACATCCCCACCACACCCACATCATCTCTCAAAGTCCTACTTAAGTCCTACTCTATGCTCGTTCCTTCATAAGGGACGTATTTTGAGTTTGGTTTCGTCACAATGACGTTTTTATAGAAATTGGACACTTGTCGAAAATTGAGTGAGTGGGTCGCATTATTTTATTTGTGGCAATGAATACTCAATGTCGACGACTGACTGACTACATTGATTGGCCACTTTTATACACGTTGACGTTGGTATAGTCAATGCACGTTGATGTTAACTGTTTGTTGGTTAACAAGTTCTGTTCTCTATAGTCCGTTGTGATTAGTTTAGCATCACGTGCACGTCAAAAATTGGTAATGATGGGTGTTATCATCGGCTTATTATTGTAGTCGGTACCTTTCAGTTATAAAAGAGAAGTGCGCTAATGGGGTGGTGTAGTCGTTTTTGTTTCTTTTATTATAACTGATATTTGAACGTACTTGGTTATGGGTTTATTTTGCAGGTCAGGTTAGGTATTGAAAAAAAACCGTATGATTTGGTTTTTTCTTGGTTTTTTCTTTGGTTAGCTTTGGTTTAAGCTAACCTGCAAAATAAACCCATAACTAAATAGCAACATTAGAGAGGTAGGGTGTCTAATCAAAAAGGGTACTTTCCGGTTATAGCCAGGCCCAGTCTGATGTTGCTTATTTGCTTGTACTTATGGGTTTATTGTGCAGGTTAGGTTAGGAAAACAAAACAATATCATACCTAATTTAATACGGTTCTTTGTTTTTCTTAACCTAACCTGCAAAATAAACCCATAACTAAGTACAAGCAAATAGTAACAACGTCAGACTGGGTCTGCCTATAACCGGAAAGTAAGCTCAAAAAATACCGTTTTTGTTTGTTGTATTTAATTTTTGTAAAAATTCAATTCTATGAGTATATATATATATATACACCCATGCTGCTATATAGCACACAAGCGACTTCTCTTTTAACTGAAAAGTACTTAGTACCAATTTGTAAAAGTATTGAATAATGTCTTTTTATTTATATTATGGTTTAAGGATGGAGTTAACGTCGACCACAACGAGCGGATTACAGCTTCTAGGCAACGCGACACTCGTTCCTGACTCAAGCTTTAATCATGTGTTGACAACTTGTTTCCGAAATCTCAACCACCCCAATACCCCGCTGGAGCTTCGTGGTAAGGAAAAGCAACGATGGTTGAATTCAACGTTTACAATCTTTGCGAGTTAGAATACAGACTTGTCTAATGATGAGTCTTTTAGGTGACGGTGGTGGTGGAGCGACAGATTTGGGTTTCCTAAAGCAAGCCTATGGAGCTCTCGTCATATTGGTGGTCGAAGCTGCCAAACACGATTTGGATGCCACATCTCTCAAGTAATCGCTTTGCGTTACTTTTTCTTGAGTACAAGTTTGAAAACATTTGCTCATTTGTTTTTGTCTATTTATTTCAGTCCTGTATTGGAGGAGTGTCGAATGGAGTCTCGTCGAGCAACGACGATCATCGAGCAGTTGATGGTGAATCTGCTTGGACACTTAAGGGTTAACCAACGACTAGCCAGTCTGAGTGGTATCTGAACTGGCAACTATGGGTATAGATTCCAGTTTAGGTTAGGTACTCCCAAGACTGGTTAGTCGTCGTTAACCGTCAAGTAGCTTTGCTTACGATTACTTTTTCTGAAGTTGACTTTAATACAAGGATGATAAATTGTTTAATTGCAGAAGCATAAAGCTAGCATCCGAAACCAATTAACAAGGTACATTGATTGTTTCTTTTAGCACTAAATACCTTGCAAGAATGCTTTGTTGAGGAGAATTTTACATTTTATAGGTATGGAAATTCATTCCCACAAGTCATCGATGTTGATTGGAAATTAAACTACTGCATCAAGGTGACTCGTCAATTTTTCTTCAGAAAAAGCATTGAGAAACACTAATTGAAGAAAGACTAACTCGTTTCATTTGTAAAAATTTGTAGAGCGATGGATTGGATAAAATTGACGAACCCGTATACCATGTTTCTCTTACCACCGAAGTAAATGAAAATGTTGACTGTTGATGGCACTACTAGTCGTCTGTGGTATGGATGATTTTATTAGTTTGGTTTATCTTTTTTGAGCAGGAAAGTGGAAAAAGCGACCCAGGAAAAGTTCACTTTGCTTGTACTTTGGAACAAATGCAGGTAGAATCGGTTTCTAACCTTAACACTTGATAGGTTTTACTTCATATTGACGTGGCTATCATTGTAGGATCTTGTCAACAAGCTCAAAGAAGCTACAAAATGTGTTGAAAAAGCAAGCCACGTTTGACATCAACATTATTCCATGGTTTGAATTCTTATTTACATTTACAATAAAATTATTCCAATAAAATTAATAAAAGCAACCATCCTGGTACGAATAATTTGTAATGTCGTCAAACTATACTCTATAAGTTTAGCAAAGAATGAGGGGTGGTGGGTTGTTTAATGGTCATTTTTAACTTTGCCTTGTAAAAAATCTTTTTTCCAAAATGTTGAGGGCGACACATCCCCCGGGTTTTACACCTATGGGTCAAACACTTGCTTCTGGAATTAGGATGGTTCAATGGCTGCTGGTGAAATTATCACGTCAAATTGTCATTGCTAGCAAACTTCGAACTGTCGTAACTCCAGAAGCAAGACTTGCCAATCCCATGTTAGTAGGACATTTCCTGCTTCTTTTAAGTCCCAAGAAGTTTGTACAGACCTTCGATTCACCCTTTAAATGAGCCATCTAAAGTCAAAAGGAAATTAACCAACTTTTTTCATATTTTGATGAAATTGAATTAAGGCATTAGAACCTATGCCGAGTCGTGGAATAGTTTTACCTAGCACGACGTTAGTTCTCATTACAGAAAATCTAGGTGTACATTCGACCAATAATAACCAAACACGAAAATTTGTAGTTAGTTCCCTTTGGCTTCAGACGGCAAACATGATCTTGGGTCGAACGTCGTAGAGCAGGCTTGCACAACTCGTCATGCGGCTAGCGACGATCATAGTATAAAAATTATTGTAAACATTTTATAAAAAAAAAATAAAATGAACGATTTAAAAACATTTGTTACTCAGTAGCTGAAAATAATCGATATTTATTGACAAATAATAACTGACTATGTGCCCTTTATCAGTTTTCTTTGGTCCGTCTCACTTTTGAGTTGTGCAGCCCTGTAGTCGTCAGCAGAGCATTTTAGGCATCTTCTAATGCGTAGGACCTGAATTGTGACTTTTGCAAATATAATTATTTTTCTATAAATCAATTTCAACTCACAAAACACTTTTTTTTTTTTAGAATGGTCAATGTTTTATCATCAAGAAAACTGATTTCACATCATTAAACTGTGACACTGTTCAGAAATTGTCACAACCAGTTAATTTTCATACAGCTGAAGTGGAATTAAATGCAACTACAGTATGTAGTGCATGCCAAAAAAAACAAAAACAACAAAAGGGCACATTATAAAATGACTTATGTCAAATTGCCAAGATAGTTAGCAATTGCACCATTTCCTTCTAAAGGGTGCCACATGTATACTTTTGAGCCAAACGGATTTTAAAATGTTGATCAAAGAATAGAAGTGAAGCGTGTTGTTACAATTTTGTCTCTTTCAGAGCAAACAAGTTGACTGAGTATATTCGATTCTTTGACAAAAATAAAGTCTTACGAAACCAGTTTAGGAAGTAGTTGCTGCATGTGGCTGGCAATGACCTGTATGTAGTTGCACGTACCTAATCTAAAGGATCCCTCAAACTCTAAAGGTGTAGAGAAATAGTTCACATTTTTCGTCCATTACACGTTTCAGTTTTCTAATGTAATGTAATGGAATAAACAAGGATAAGTTGTGTTGGAACCAAGCGACCATCGTCAGCATGAAAAAACACAACTGACGAATCATCCGATACAAAGGCACAATTCCTACGTTATAATAACTATCTCTTGTGTACGGGATTTCTCGTTCCATCGTCCCAGCTGTTGACACTTTCATCAGTTCATGGTTTCAATGTCACTTCCTACATTCATGCATTATTCAAAACTAATTTTAGCATTAAATTTATACAATAATACCCTGGTTGAAAAATCATTTCCACACACATGCTTACAACTTTTCGTAGGCAACAAAAAAATATTGCAATGGGATTTTTTCGCACCTTGGAGGCATCCCCTAGTGTCGGAAACACATACCCAACGGACACTATAAAAAAATACAAGTACACCATAATGCACCGTGTGAAAAATTTGGTTTGCCGTTTCATCATCCAATGGCAACTCTTAATTTTGTTTAATGATTGCCTTTGCAATTGACGCTCTTACACGAAACAACAAAACACTACAGGAAATTGTTGCGCCCATGGGAACTCTGTGTTATCGTCACTTTCTATCTAATTGGCCGTTTGGTTAAAAGCGAAAAAAAAGGAATTAAATCCATTTGGTAAAACATCTTCATCTCTAGATACATGTTCATGTAGTAGTAGTAGTAGTATCGTATCATTTCTACAAACAGTGCAAGTGATAGTGTCAAAACTAAACACGCATGAATTGTACAGCATCGATTAAGGCAACCTTCGTGTTGCAAAAATCTAATTAATTATGGAAAAATAATTTTTTCAAGTTTTTTTGTCCTCGCAATAAAATATATAGGAGCAAGAAAAATAACGGTACTTTATCCTTTTCTTATCTTCTTCTAAATATGCTACAGGAATAATGAGCCTTTTTTTCTCGTTTGGAATGATTGACCATTAGGCAGTTATCACAACTTGATGAGATGGGATGATGTCGAGGGGAAGGGGGGGTTAACAAACAAACGAATGACTTGTCCATGCGTTACAGCGACCAACAAGCATGGAGGGGGAGAAAAATAAAAGCACAACTTGGTTTGGTTTGTATGCACGTCGCCATTTCATCGAGCTGCAACTCGGAGGAATCGGTAACAAGCAACACCGACCCAGTGTTTCAACTTCGATCGAACGATAAGCAAAAAGAAAAAAACTAGGCTAGTTAGAAATTTTGTTGCCGGAGAATCGGTATGTCACTGTAAAATGTTACGAATCTGATAATAGCTCATCATTCTCCCCATTAAGTCACCATGTCATCCATGTAAGTACTTGGTAATTAGTTAAAATCCTATGAAATGAAAAGAAAGATAGCCATCCTAACTTAAAATATCAAAACGATACGCTCTCGGCTGTAGATCGGCAACATGACGGATAGGTGAAACACTGGACATGACAACTTTATCCCGATCCTCAACTGCTCGATATGCCTCCTGACACAACAACACTACCACTGAGAGTTGGGTTCGTCAGCAGCAGTATTATCATTATACCTTGCAATTCTCACCTAACCAATACCATCATCTTTTTGATTCAATATCATTTGTGAAAACTTCCCTCGGTGCCGACGGAGAGAGCGTCGTGGAAATGCTACGTTTTGGTGCCCGATCCGTTGACCAAGCGATCTTTAGAACCCTGCTGTGCTACTAGTCCGTTAAGTTTCTCACTGATGCTTTTGGCAACGACGTGCCGCTCACCCTTCTTAATACTGAGCTTCTCTTTGCAGTGGTGATTGTTGTTGTTGTTGCCGTGAGATGGTGAATGATTGTTTCCGTTCACTAGCTTCTTTCCATTGATTTCTGGAGATTTCGTACATTCCTTGGAATTTAATCGTGTGACTTTTGTGAATTTGTTAGTCAACGAAGTGACCGTCGGCTCCCTCGCAGTCTTTGGTGCTCTTGAAGTCGTCGAAACGATTTGCACACTAGGTTGTTTCTCGACCATTGGAGTAGTGTCTTTAATTTCCGTTACGCAAGTCTCTTCTTTGGTGGGTAAGTCACTCGTTTTGGGGAGAGAGACGTCCAAAACTGTCGGCAGCGAAGCTGGAGCTTCGTCTGTCATTTTTCTTCTTTTGAAGGATTCGTAAATTCTAAAAAATAATCTCAGTTGTCCGTTCTGCAAAAGAAGGAGCGTTTTAGCATCAACTCGCACAGTGACAATCTTATGAAAACGATTTCAAATCTTGTCATCAGTTCGCAGGCACTTCATTCATCAGCAATTACTATTAGCTCAGATCTACATGTAACTGGTACTTTTCGATTACTTACTCTTCTCCAAGAATAAAAATAGGAAATATCCATCAAAGAGAAGTCATCATCAAGAGGGTCATTGGAACAGATGATGTCCACCTATGCAACATAAAAACAATGATGTCAAACAGTTGATAAAATTATCAAATGCCCACAGAAAAATAAATAAATTACTTACTGTATGTTCAGAGGACAGGTTGTACTTGCCGCAGATCAGTTTCTTCAAATGTGCCACTGTGACAGCTGCAGGACAGCGCAGATACCGCCTCTCGATACCCTACAAAAATAAACAATTTACACATTGGCTCAATGCCGATACCACGCATTATTAGATGGTCATGCCGAAGTCTGGTAAAAATATTGGTAAACATCTATTTAAAAAAACAACTCACGTAAATCTCTCCAGCTTGTTCTACCTTGTCTCTGTAATGAAGATCATGGGGCGTTAGAATTCAACATCGTATCAAATATGGGCATCGTTGAAATAAGACCATTCCAACTTACCGTCCACCAAAGTACTCGAGAGAGAAATTGATGTTTTCGTCGGCGCATCCAACGAACCGTTGGGCACCGTCCACCTCTCCACGTTCTTCGCTGTATCCTGATGGAGGAAGTTTCTTTGCTGCTAATGACAATCTCAAATCATGAGTTCCATTTATAATAGAATTTGTTTTTTTAATCGACAAGCTCATCTTTCTTACCTTCTTGAGGATGCTGAGCATAAAATTCTCTCCTCCTCCTCATCTCATCTGTAAACAAAATACAAAGCACATGACATGGGTTGAAATGGCAAAGTGAAACAAAAGATTCAATCTCTCGCTTGATTGTCAACATTTTCTCACTTTGAAACAATCCAGGTACTAATTTGTAGACTATTTCTTGCAATGTTTGATCTGATCTGTGGAGGATGAAGGAAATTGTTAATGAATCATAACATCCATGTTAAAAGTGACAACGAATAAAAAAGACCATGAATTGATTTTATAATGAAGAAGATTACAAACAAAAACAACTGGCTCACCTGATGCTGAGTAATGGTTTGGTCTTGTGAATTTGGACATCGCAAACCGGACAGTACTTGCTCGTTTCCAAGTAACGAACAATGCAGCTCTTGCAAACTGAAATAATGCACAATACGAAATAAGTGAACTTCAAGAAACCAATAGTGAAAAGCATGGTAGCCAAGAAAAGACACTTACACGAGTGCAAACACTCGATAATGGTCGTGGCATCGACGAAGTAACCTCCACACAACACACACATGAGTTGTGCATTCAAATCAGTCATCTTGAGCCGTGTTGGACGGTGCATCGCTAAAAGACAAAGAAAATAACCCACCATGAGCCTACTAGGAAATGATGACAAATAAATAAACGTGTTTTCAATAAATGTTGCCACAAAGATTAAGATGCCTATTCGACATAATTTCAAAAACACCTCTATGAAAATCCCTTCAAAGCTGCTATTACATTGTTGTAATTTGAACTATACAAATGTTATATATTTATTTTAAAAAGATTACGATGGCAGAGATTTATACTGTACAGGGTGAAAACACATAAGTGGAATTCCACAGTGGCTTACGCAGGATGGAGTTTTTCAAAGATTCCATTAACAAGTGGTATCCCGCTTTACAGCATCTCATTAACGCGGCGCTTTTCAATTATATTCATTTTATTATTTTTTGAGCACTACTCTTAACGCGTTTTCTACAAGAAAATGTAAAGTAATTATTAGGTAGAATTGTTAAGCACAGACTATAAACTCTAAACTAAACTTGTAGAGTGTCACGAGAAGGGTTTGAACCCCACCTAATCCTTGTGCCTCTGGGAACCCCATAAAAAAATTTATAATCTAGCCGTAAACAGTACCTACTATGGTTATGTTGTATTTCTAAAATAAGAAAACGTTTAACTTTCAGTGAAATAATGTTAAAATATTAATGTTAAACTATTTTTTGTTGGTTAAATTTTATAATGACGTTTTATAACACACTTTAGCATATGCTTTATTCGTCTCAACTAAAACTCATAAAGTACCGTACCGGTAAGTCATTTGTATAAATTAAACTTGGGTCGTCTGTGGATAATTGGTCTTGTTAGCTAATTGGTCTTGACGAGTTACTGGGTTAGGTTAATCCGTTTCGACTTGAGCGTTTGCCTCAGGCCTAATCTAACCCAGCAATCTGTCATCATACCCCAAAGTGCATGTTTACCACAATAATCAAAGTGGACCAAACGGTGATCGATTGAACACTCCACATGTGAGCTGCAGCGCCATTGGTGGCTCTTGGCCGATGATCCACAAGTACCCCCCCCCCCCGGTGACGGAACCCTTTTATGTTTTGTAGCATAAAACCAGTCGCCTTCAATATTTGTAGGAGAAAAGTGCACTGCGGGCGGAAAATTTTCCCGGTTCAAAATCAAGTACCGTTAAATTGAAGATATGGTACCGGTATATAACAATATATGCTTAATTTTATAGTATGGTAGGCCTACAGTATTATATGTGCACTCGGAGTCCCAGTAGCTCTGGTTAAAGCATCTAAACATGCACGAGAGATCTTTGATTCGATTTCGGAGACTCGGGCGAGAACTTTTTAATCCTTGCTTTTTATTCAAAGTTTTATATTGAAAGTTATATTTTTCCAGGTAAAAGGAGACTGTAAGCTCTGTGGCCAATCACACAAGCTGTGCAACAAAAAGTGACCTGATCCAAACATTGTCTCTAAGATGGACCATACCCAAGGGTTAACTGCTCTGGTAGTTCTTAGCAGTACTGGTATTAAAAGTTTGAACACTTTCTGCAAATCAAAACAAGACACTTGTGGATAAACGTAATGCAAAAGTCACTTCCACTTATGTTAGATACTGAACCACCCAAACAAGCAAAACTGTCCAAAATTATTTCCAAAATTAGGTCAACTTTTACTTTAAGTTGGTGAGCGGAAATGTAAAACTCTTTTTCGATTAAATTTATTTAACCCTAATTAAACTGGTCAGCAGACACTAGTATGCCTATAGGTTAGGCTTGGTTGGGTTAGAGGATGATTTATTCGTTTTTATTTAGTGAATTTCTACGTGAACTCACCAACCTAACCTAAACCAACCTAAAGTCAAAGTTGACCCAAAAGTACATTTTATAACTTCAAAACATTTTGGAAATTTTTTTTTCGGGAATCGTCCGATTTGTTTTAACAAAAAATAGTTTTGTTGTCTAACATGCATTATATTGTCTTGTTGAGAATACAGCGTGTTATTAAAATCCAATACTTGGAATTCCTAAAGTCTGGTTTCAAAAAACCTTACAGCCTTCAAACAAGTCCTAAAAACAATTTGGTTACCTTACTGACTAGAAAGACCTTTATAACATTCCTGCTTGTAGAGGTGTTGAAAAGATCTTTACCTATTCAGTATAAGTGAAAATATTTTTCTTTGGTAATAGTTGACTGTTGATAAAAACAAACCAAACAAAAAATCGATCCATCTCAATCAATCGCTTTTCCTTTTCCACTGTTGATCATTAGAATGCTCTCTTCACCTCTACATACGTAGCCTAAAATGTAGAACTGAAACTAAAGCCTTGTTAACTGCTTCCATGTCAACGCTAAAATCAACGTCTGATTCCCATCTCCCGCTAACCAGACCAAAATTGCTGAGTTAGTTTCTTTTGGCAAAATGTGTATGTTTTATAATTTATATTGTATTGTAAATCTGCATTGTCCACTCCACATATTCCTTCTTTGTGGAGTAGCCTATTTCAGTGAATTAAAGTGATTTAACTACCATCTTAAAAGATTTTTTAAGTCTAGTTTTTTTGTATCTGTTTATTGAAGTGCGTACTAAATGCCATCCAAGAAATAAGTTGGTAAATTTAGTAGTAGGCTACTTTTCCCTGACTCCCTCCATGGGCATGTCATAGTGAGTGAACACTCTCACTCCACCACCAAAGAACAGACACAAACAGCACTTTGCAAGGTGTTTGGGTCTGAGGACAAACAAGCTTGTTTAATTAATGACCTATAACTGATGATTAGACTGACAACAAGTCTATCGCATAAACCTAAATAGTTGAATATGCAGAGTATGCCAAAAGTTACCCCCTTTTTTCTTTAGTAAACATGTTTATAACACGATTCAACAATATCTAATGAACATTATAGGTATAGCATAACCCCAATCAGTAAATAAGAGATGTTTGATTGGACAGCGATGCACTATATAGTGCTCCCCTCCCTACGTGTAATAGTCAACATTACGTTTGGAATGGGAAATGGTCCACTCTGTATATTCCCAAATTCTAATTTTGAAATCATTTTAAATTCAAAATTTGTATTCCCAAAGAGTAACAGCATTAAACATGACACAGGTTTTGTCTTTAAAAATAATACGATTATGTGGTTAATCCATAAAATAGTCTTTCGACTTAAAAGTCTCAAATTAATTAGTTTTGACTCGACAACGTAGCCAAATCCCGAACTTGGAAAGTCTATCATCGTGCACGGATTCATTCAATGATTCTGGCACCTGAGAATGAATTATCAGTGAAAATATAATAATAATAAATGTTTTTTTATTTAATTTGTATTCTACTGTAAATGGTCTAGTGTGGTAGTGCGTCAACAAATTAGAACCGTTGTCTTAAACCCAAACGTCTACGAAGCTTACGTTCCTTTTCGGTTACCACTTGGTGCTTGCTCACACACAAATGGGGAAACGAATAGAACCGATAATAACGTTGAAAAAGCGAATAAAGATGTATCTTAATTCAAGCAGAGGAGATGCTCTTAAAGCGAATAAGCTTAATAATAATTGCAACGCGTGATCACTCCTGTTTTTCGAATCATTTTGCTTCTTGTTGAGTTATCCTTGCTTTTTGTTTCCTACTGAGAGAAAGCCCTTCACATAAGAGCATTAAGTCAAGAAGCAGGAAAAATAAAATGGAGTCTGTCTACTACCTGATCGGTAGTTCTCTTCTCTTGTTTGATTGGGTGGAAAATTTGAAGGACGTGTTAATTTCGAAATTGGTTTAGAATCGTGTTCCTCTTCGTCTTTAGCTACGCCATAAAATAACACCAAAAACTACTAAGTTATAAGTAGAAATGAATTATGGAAATGATCTGTTAATTGTAGTTGGGAATCCCGTTTATTTTATTAAGCTAATAGGCTTAGTTTGGGGCAAAATACGATCTTGCTAACTTTAATGAATTATGATTTAAAAGTCCCTACCCGAAAAATCATAAAATTAAAATCTAAGGTGGAAAATAAAGATGAAACAGTGTCCTGCCTTAGACCAACTGACCGGGTAGCCTGAAGATGAAAAATAACCGACGTTTCGCCCCCTTTTTTTGTAAAATAACTTTTACCTAGGTCACGGTAAAAATACAAAACAAAACTTTTCTGTTTGTGTCTTGTTTTGTTTTGTATTTTTACCGTGATCAAGCCTCTAGGTAAAAGTTATTTTACAAAAAAAGGGGGGCGAAACGTCGGTTATTTTTCATCTTCAGGCTACCCGGTCAGTTGGTCTAAGGTTTCATCTTTATTTGTCGACTTGGATTTTAATTTCATTTAATCAACTATGGCAACGTCTTTAAGTAGTTGAACTAACTTACTACTTACTTAAGTAGAACTATGGTAACTGGATAGAAAATAGAAACCCCTCTTAAAGTCATCTTAACAAAACTTGAGAAAAGTTTTCCAAACGCAAAAAACTTGCTCCGATCGCCTCGCACTCATTCCTTGTTGTGATTGGTTCGAAAGGGAAGTCCCTCATTCCTAAAGCGTCGCTCTCATTGGCTGAACTCACTACGACACCGACCCGAGCATAGGCGGAGCTTGGAAAGCTTCTCTATCATTAGCTGCTAACCGATTCGGCGAAAGCAGCGCCACTGGACGACATTTGGCGTCCAGTTCAAACGAAGCAGTAGCGACGGTTTAGTGTTCTCCTCATCCAGCACGAGATCAGACAAAGTGAAGAAAAAAAATTTTAACCATCACTAAAAATGATTAAGTACAAATTCGACAGAGTATACGCAGCAACAGAACCTCACGCACGAGACAATTTTTTTAATCAGCTAAATCTTAATCGTTTCCAAAAAGCAAACACCAGAACAAATCTCAATGATTTGCTCACAATTTGAATGAAACAAATTTCATGCCAATTTTTCGAAAATAAAAAAAAAATTTTAGAAAATGTTATTGACCTATACATAATTTGCAATCGATTGCCTACTTCTTAAATGGAAAACTAAAAACTTTTAAATGGTTCGCTTGAGAAGTTTAGTTAAAAGCTGATTACAATTTACATTTCGTTTTAAATTCAGCTACAAATTTGCGGTCAGATTCCAACTACAGCTGACCCTTTTTTTAATGTATGGTTTTAAATCAAAGTGAAGCACGATAACGGGAACTCCGACGGAAGCTGTCTTCAGACTCATGAAGTTAAATCAAGTACAAAACTTGTTGTACAGTATCCGAATGTTCCGTCAAACGTGGATATTCTATCCAAATCCACTCTATGCAGTAGCTTACTTTAAGTTGGCGCAATCATCTCAACGAAACACCGTTGCTAGCGAGCAAACACAACGGAACAGCAGCGGCGTGTGAAATGCGAGATGATAGGGTTGACCAACGAAAGGAACTTTCGACTTTTTTTTTCGTAAGCCTGACGACGACGACGGTGTTGGTCGTAGTAGTAGCCTCGTCTTTCCAGGTGCTGAGCGAGGAGGATAAGAGAAAGAAGAAGGAACGGGCCCGAGAGGATTGTGTCATGAAAAGGCTTGCGTCGAGTGAGTGAGGTTGGCTCCTGACCTCGAACTCATGACGCCAGCTGGTGTTAAGGGACCGAAACAAAGAGAGCCGTGTCAGCTGCTCGCAAAAGGGAAGCGAGACAGACCCAGGGACCGATCACAAAGGGACACATCATCGGGGCAACCGACGCAGTTCAAAATTAAAAAGAAAAAAAAAGAGAACATACTACTACCACTTCAAAGGATAAAATAAACTGATTGAATTACTTTTTGCTCTCCAATTCACTCGACGATTATTATAACGGGCAAAATCCTAATTCTCTCTCTCGAGTGTTGGTTGAGACCGTTTTTTATTCGGGGCTTTCCTCGATCAGTCATGCGGAAAGAACGTGAAAAGAAATTTGGTATTTACACCGGTTGCGTGGGAGTTACACGAACAATACGAGGCAGCTTTAATTAAGCTTCAGTGTGAATTCCGTACTACAGCGAGCGATGTGCCTCAACAACAATTAACCACGTTTAACTTGCAAATGATAGGGTTCGCTTGTCTAGTTAGCTCATTTTTAATCATACAAATACTAAAGATAGTATCTGGACACGGGGCTATGAAGGGATTATCTTAGCGTGGATTATTAACATCACCATCACCAAGAAATTCTTTCGGACCTCCTACCCTGATATTCCGACTCATATGATCCAGTTTTTGTTTGTTGGTCTTTCCGAATCAAATGAAATGTTAAAAATCTTACAACAATCACATAGCCTTCTAATAAGTATCTTTCTAAACTGCAATAATTCGCCAGTCGCAATGAATTCCTTTCAGCTCAGTTGTACGTAATAATCGCATAACCGGAAACCAACCACCTGTTAAATAACGGCAAGGTTTGATCTTGAACCATGCCAACGATGAGTAGGATCAACAACAACAACAACAACGACGACGGCGACACGAAGGGCTGTTGTGTTGGCCATTAAAAGGAGGAGTGCCAAACTAGCACGTGCCACGACAAGTCGACGCAACTTCCTTCACTTCCGCGTTCGCTCGTGGACGATGGTTTGTTGTTCATTCACACACAAAGACCTATAAGTGGGGAGCGTTATGACGACCACGCATCATTCGCGAATCTTGTCAACAGGGTGTGTGTTTATTTTTTAAAATATATATTAACCATCAAGTCACCCAACGATTAGCCTCATTAAACAAGCTCGGCTAAAGTCAAAGCTTTGATAACCTTTTACGGCGTAGGGTCAATTAGTTTCATATAAGTAGTAATGACTCGACAGATAAAACAAATGACATGACATGACAACTAAAAATGACTCAAGCCCACTTTTAGTTCACTTAGCTACATTTTACGTTTATTCAAAACTACATACAGTTTTAAAAAATGAAGCGTCATTTAGCAGAATGCATTTCAACACATGACCAGCTATTGGGATAAAAATATTGCAAGTAAAAACAAATTACCATAAACTGTATATGACTGCCCACAAACTTTGATCATACAAGATGATCATCGTGATCACCATAAATTTACATTTTTAGCTTTTGTTTAGATCAACACCTTACTTTTGGTCCTCAAATAGAATCTATATTTAAAAAAGGAAAAATCGCAAACGTTTCTTTCTGTTCAAAAAATTAAATCTCTACTTAGGCGGTTGAGAACATTTACCTCTATAATTATGCTGTAACTTAGCTATGTCATCCTATTTCATGAGACAATTAGTTTTATCATCGTAGTTGCAATGCAATGCTATTATAAGTTGAAGCACGAACATTGTTCTTTACCAAAAAACTGACGGGTCTACTTCAGAGTGGCGAATAATTAGCACCTTTCGTATTGACAAAGAATAACAGAAATAGCGTCATTGCTTACATTGATTTATTGTTATTAATATTCTCATTAAACAAGCAGCCCAAAAGACCAAACATTACAAATCAACGTAATTAGGTAATAAAAATACTGTGCATACAAGTTAACATTTTAGAAAATCTAAATACTGTATATTAAAAACTATATTTTGTTATAAGAAACTACTGTATATGATTTCTTCATTTTTCTTATTACTATGACAGAGCAATGGTAGTTGGTCTGAAATAAAATAGGTGTCCTTAAAAAAATTTTGTTTTGGACTAAATTTTCTAATGGCTGTACTGTATATGTTAATTGAGTGTTTTTACTGAAATATATTATTTCAGTTTTTATCAAAAATGAAAATAAAAAATGATTTTTTAATAAAAACTGAAATAATAATATTTCAGTAAAAAAACACTCAATTGGTCTGAAATAGTTCATTGGAAATGAAATGCTTCTACACATTAGGATAAATGATACAACTGTAAAGTAATCTCATCAGAAACCGTAAGTTACAACGTCGATACAATAAGTATAGTCTTGAGTTATTAAGTACAAAAACACACGAACGTTTACAAAACTTAAGTTATAACAGTGGATAAATGAAATGTCACGAAAACCAACTCCGTGCACATAAATTGTACATAGTAGATCGCTAGACATTTTTTGGTGTGTTTGCTGTGATGATGAGTATAAAACCAGCTTTCATTACACAAATAAAAGCTTACGTTGACTACAAAGTCATCGTCGTTTCATTCACTCACTATTACAGTGTCATCGTAGTCATTCACTTCCTGGTATCTAGTTTATTCAAATACTTTAGAATTTGCATTATTTATCAATCAGTCACCCAACCGACCGACCGACCCTCTCGAATATCGACGAAATTTCTCATTAACATTATTTTGTTATAACAGTTATTAACATTATTTTGTTACAATAAATGTTAATAACCTGTGCAATGTATCCGTCTTGCTGGTGTGCAATGTGCTTGCCCAGTTGTTTGGGTCCGATTTCTGTAAAACATAATCTCATGTCAAACTAAACCAGTGACCCGTTAAAAGTCATTGGCATGGCTACTCCACTTTCCCTTATTACTACTTATCACCAATTTCTAGTATTGAACTGATATAATAAGGCACGAAGTAAAACAAAACAGATCACACGATGGGTGGGTTCCAACTCACCCACACATCTAGTCTTGTCATCCAACTTGGTGAAAAAAAAGGGCTGTTGCTAGTAAGTAATTAACCTTGACAACAACAAAAATGCATCAACAAACTTAAAGGAAGATCGACACTATACTAACCATTTTAAAAATGAGTTGGGACAACGAATGAGACATCGCAAAAACTGGCTTCATGTGACAAAATAATACATTCATATCAATGTATGGAAGAAAAAAAAACATAACCTAACCCGTCGTTCACTTGGAATACAGTTCGTTTGATTCTCTACATGAGCCTACTTTAGACAACTAACTCGAGACGTTAAAGTTGTAAAGGCTTTCTCTTCCACGTAGTAATTGATACTCCTAACATGTTGTTGTTGATACCTTTTAACATTCTATTTAGAAACCATCGACACGTGAAACTTGGCTTCTTGTTGTTCCTCTCATTTAACACCCAGTACCACTCGGGTTAGCGTGGGAAAGAAGGTAAACTAAGCAGTTGAGTGACCAACTTAGAAGGAGGCTTCGTGTCCTTTCGACGACCCGCCCCAAAAATGGAGATCATTAAGCTGGGGGAGGCTGTGGGAGGAACATGGGCCATCGTCGACGGGGGCTGCACCCCGGTGGGCCGGGACCTGCGTCCCGCGCTTTTCACCCTACGACCGGCTGTCAACCGCTCTTGTTGCTGCAGCTCGCAAGGTCAATTCGCACGTTCCATGACGTCATCGACGCGGCGGACAGAAAGGCCGCCGATGACGTCGCAATCATAACAAATCCTCACGTGAAGATATCTCGATCCCGGACGCTCCTCGGGCCTCGGGGACTTGCCAAACAACGCTAGCGTGCGTCTTGGCAAGTCGGACAAGCGATTCCGATAGTGTTTTCGCGCTCTTTCATTGGCAACGCGTGTCGCCCGAGCGGCCCGTCGGCGGATGTTTTTGTCTGATGACGACCACGCTCTTGGCGCGCGTCACCACCGCTGTCCAACCAGCCTACTCCCCCCACGTTTCCTCGATCCGCGTCTCTTTTCGTTTTTTAATGAAAACCGAACAAAAACCAACTTTCCCCGCATCGCTCGTGTTCGCAAAGCGAGCGTCCGAGTGACATGTAGCGCGCGGCGCGCTCGATTGAATTCTCGCGTCGGGGCGCCGCCATCTTGGAAGCGTCCGCGCCGGGAAGAAGGAGACGAGATCGCAGCGGCCACGACTCGTTCCAACGACAATCGCCAAGAAAACGAAAAAGACGACCGAGTCTTACCTGCGACCATGAAGCCCGTGGTGATGCGCACGAGACGTGCGGCGTGATCGCTCGAGCGTCCTGCTGGATTCGCGGGGGCGGCGGCCGTGGCGGGCGGGCGGGCGATGGGGGTCACTACGCTGCGGCGGCGGCGGCAGCGTCCGCGGCTGCTGCTGCTGCTGCTGCCACTCGGTTGGCTTTTCGCTCGTCAATGCCAAAGCAACCAACCAACGCACCCGTTGCTAACGTGCACGAAACGGCGCGACGCCGAAAGTGCTTTGGCTGCTGCTACTACGCGCAGCGCCGCAGCGTCAACATGCGACGACAAAACACATGTCGAAAATAAAAAATGAAACGGTATTTGTTGCGTTAAAAAAATCAATAAACTACCGGTACTTGTATACTTGATCTTAAAAATCACACTTTTCATCAGCGTTATGTTTAAATTGACAATGGCTCATTTAAACTGATTTGCTGTAAGATACATCGATCATCCAGCGATGCTCTTCCTTTATTTGACATTTCGTCAATGTTAACGAATTAAAAATTTACGGTATATTCAACTTAAAAATGTTGTTTTACCGTCATACCCTAACGACAAATTTTTAGAACGGCTAGAAATCCTTTCTTATTCGTACGAGTGTGACATTTTTCAAGCCGAATAAAGCTTTTTATTTAATTGAAGTCACGGATAAAATGACACATCAACTCTCCCGTTTAGTCTTTATTAAATTTGAATTTAAATGGATAAGATGACAATTGCAGTCTATTGTTTTGTAAAGTAAGGAAAAGAAAGATTTGACTATTGAATGTCTTCTTCTAGGTCTACTCAAAGTGAATGTAGTTAATGTTTAACTACACACACTTTGGATCTGGGTCTACTACTTAATGCAAATTAAATTACCTTACTGAAATCTCGTAATCCTAAAATTTATATTATATACTAACGAAAGCTACTATATATATATTATATATAAAATATAATATGTATAGAATAAAATAGTTTATAGCTGAAACCATCCATTGTATTAATGTAAGTTTATGTGAAAGTTTACCCATAATAAAGACTTGTACTTGTAGTGTATTTAGCCTTTTACTGGGCAATATTGTGAATTTTCTTTGCCTTTTTAAACCAGTTGAAAAGTATTAGTATTTTGTATTTGAAAAATTGTATTTGCATTTAAAATACAATGTTATCAAACCAAATTTGTATTAGAATTTTAAATACATTTTTCATGAAGTATTTGTATTAGTATTTCAAATACTTTCATCCTGTATTTGTTACAACACTGTTGTTTTTAAATAACAAACAGTGTTTTGCTTGATCAGAGGGTGCGCTCCGCCCCTGGTTATCACTTTAATAGCTGAGAAACGAAAGGTTGCTGAAACTGAAACCCAACGTTTGCCATGCACAAGTAGGCCTACACATCAAGTGAAAGTGCAACGTTGCTGATGAAAAAACAAAGTACCGGTACCGTACTGTGATTTAGTACCAATGCTAGTGATTTATAATAGCAGTACCGTACAGTAGAGTCGTGAGTAGTCAACTACGCGGAGGTACGGTTATAGTACGGGAATATAGGACAAAGCTAATAATATTCATTAGCTAATTTCGAACAGTAATATTGTTTGAACAACCTTGAAAAACCACACCACACCACTACACAATATATATAGATATAAACTTGTATAACGAAAAAAAAATTTACTTCTTAATAAATATTTTTTTAAAACCCTCCTGTATTTTCTCACTTTGCACCTGAATAGTGGAGCAAAGTAAAATAGTAAAAGCTAAAGTTATAATTTCAGATAAGAAGCACATTGAGCAAGAGAAATACCTTAGTTAATAATAGTAATACTTTAAAATGTACCATAAGACTGACTGCTCTGCCAATTTCAAAAAGGTGAGTATCTAATTAAACAAGTTTTCCATATTGCCTTTAAAGAAATTGGTAGAGCACTAGAGCAGTATAGTCTTATAACTAACCAACAGGCATCTTCGACCACGCTTGTGGGTTAGTTCTCCGCTTATCATGTAGTGTTAAATCTAAAAAGTGTGGCATTTTCATTTTTATGACAAATGTATATGAAAAAGGACAATGCAGAAGTATTTCCACTTTGCCCCTTTGCAAGTATTTGCCACTTTACCGACATGTCTAAACAGACATGTCTGTGCAAAAATGTACGCAACTGATGGTGAACAAAGCTTAGACTTTCATGGAATACAGAGAATCCTTAATTCATTTACCTTGAGAATTGGATGACACACAGAAATATTTCAAATCGATATGGAAACAACTCAAACGAAGTACCACAAAACTATGCCATGCTCCTCGTGTGATAAAACAATGAAAATGAAAAAGATTCCAGCAGATATCACTATTTAATTGGTAGATATTTGAATTTTTCACCTTGCCTCACTGTTCCGTTTTACCCTATCTTCCCTTACTCTCTACTACGTATATATCCTACTGTATTTTTTGCGAATATAAGACGCGTCTTATACAAGATTTTACACTCCCTAGCTGCGTCTTATATAAATTATAATGAACAATTGTATTATGGGCAGACGCCTGTGATTTTTTAATCAAACGTCTGTTCGTAGTTTATAACCAACTTCTCAAAACTTTATTTGGCTGGAAAACCTACACCTCTATCACTCTTAAAGCCCGCACTTTAAAACAGCTATCTAAACCGACCAGTAACTTCGGTGATACAGTTTATACAATGGTTATACTACAATGCCTTCAATAACCTCAAAATGCATTTTTACAGTCTATATACATTAATACATTACCACAAACTGAAAAAGAGATAATAAAAAAGAAGGGTAATAATAATGGGATACGAGATATACATTAAACAAGTAGCCTGAGGTATAAAATTTCTTTTAATAATCTTACACTACACTACTGCTTATAAATTTCACTGGCTAAATGACGAACAACAAAAAATTCATAATCGTTATCCGTTTAATTTCAATTCATTATGTGAAATAATGTGCCTGGTTGAATTAGAAAAATACTCCGTAACATTTACCATTCATCCAATCAGTACGAATACCGGTATACCTAAAAAAAACACCTAACACCTCTTATACAAACACCGGTACGTAAATTATAATGATTGACCTTTTGTATTTTTCTTGTAAAAGTTTGTCTACATATTCATGTACCATAATGCAATTTGGTCCCCTGGGGTCTCGTGAAACAAACATAAATGGTAAGTTATAATAATAATAATAATAATAATAATAATAAATAGGCTAATAATACAAAAACAAACTATAGCATCTTTACAATAACATATATAATAATAATAATAATAATAATAATAATAATAATAATAATAAATAAACTCCGCGTGTTATTGGGCCTGTTTTCTATCATCGAGACGATTTGGTTCTATTGTACTAGCCTACGTTTTAAACGGTTCCATGTCAAAAGAGCCAAAGCAAAAAGAGCCAAACATAAAGTAACATAAACATATACAATAACTACTAAACTACTCTTTTTACTATTTATTTTTCCTTTTCAGACCTTTTAATTACAGTATTGTAGTTCTGTTAACTTGTGTGTTTTTTATTTTGACTTTATTAATTACATTTTCATTGTGGTTGTAATTTATCATTTCGAATGCATCTAATAAATAAATAAATAAATAAAAAGGACCAAAATAACAAAATTGATGCAATTTAGAAGACAAACATACTGGTACCGGTACTGTAATTTAAATTATAAATTACAACGAATAAATTATACATTATATTATAAAAATATTATGCAATATAAAACTATATTCTAATTGCTACTATCCGGTTATAGCCAGGCTCAGTCTGGTGTTGTTATTTGCTTGTACTTAATTATGGGTTTATTGTGCAGGTTAGGTTAGGAAAAACAAAGAAACGTATTAAAAGTATAATATTGTTTTGTTTTCTTAACCTAACGTGCACATTAAACCCATAATTAAGTACAAGCAAATAGCAACATCAGACTGGGCCTGGCTAAAACCGGAAAGTACCTTATAAATAGGGTGCGGATAATATGCATTATGCATATTGCATATGCAAATGCATATTTTGGCCGTTTTTCGGAATAAATGCATA
>JAQIWH010003025.1:0-21680 GCA_034695005.1 Cryptops parisi | reverse complement strand
CCACCCCCCCAAAAAAAATGTCAAAGAACAAATTCCAGGAAAAAATGTTACGTTATCATCATCATCATCATTATCATTCATCCCCGAATTGATGTTTTTTAATCCACCCCTTCAAACACTAAATGTACGAAAAGAAAAAAAAAAAGAAAAGGTATTAACAACGGCACCTCTTCCACCCCAACTTACTCGCTTATTGACTTCCATCCTACAAACTTAAGCTACCGTATACCCTTCCTTCACTCTCTCTCTCTCTCTACTACTACTATAGCATAGTTTTCCCTCTTTTCCTTTCATACCTACCTATCTACTCTATCCCGTTAGCTAGCATGTCCACCAGTGAAGAATAAAAAAAGCTGTAAAGCGGAAATGCCTGTGGCCTGTAGTTGCGTGGCTCGTGCCTAGCATACACAACTCTCACGCCTCCGCTGCATGAAACCAGTTTTCAGCGTCAATTTTTTTTTCTCTCTCTCTCTCTCTCTCTCTCTCTCTCTCCTCTCCTTTTCTCTGGTTCCGTATTCATCTTTCATCTCCATCTCCCTTTCAATTCTTACTTCCTCTAAAGCAGCGGTACTAGTAGCACCAACAACACACGGTGGTCATCAGTATGCGAATCACGACCCCGAGCGCTACTTCATAACGCCTGCAACCCTCATTACAGGGTGGCAACCCACTCGAACGCATTTACTTGGCCGCGCGTGACGAGATGTGACCCCGACTTTCACCTCCCCCCCCCTCTTCTATTAAAAAGATAAAAAAAATATGAAACGCTTTAATTGCTCAATACTCGCATTCAGTAGTATTAGAAAAGTATCACAACGCGTCCACTAAAACGGTTTAATTAAAAGCGCCCCATTCGCAAATCAATTTTGTTTAACTGTCCACTGTCAAATCCGGCTTACGTGAGCCAGGAAACCAAAAACATCCAATATTAAATTGTTAACTGATCACTTAATATATAAAGCATGGCGCTAACCTTATCCCCTCTAAATCAATAGTGTCACGTATATTAAGAATTTCTTTTTCAATTTTCTGTAAAACTATACAATAGAGCGTCGATTATCCGAACGCCAGTTAAGCGAACGGCCGGTTATCCGAACAGCGGCAATCGAGGGTGTGCAAGGATTCCACTTAAATTTGTACCAGTCGTATAATGTACATTCGAGTAGATAGTGTTCTGATATTTATTTATTTAATTAACCGTATAAAATGCAAAAAACGAAAGCGAACAATATTTTCCGTGAAACCATAAATAAAAAGCCAAGAAAACTTCATGCTTTTTAAAAAACTTTTGCAGAATACCGTGTGTAATATGTATGCAAAAGAAAATATAAACCTACAGTATACTGTACTCGTAAACATATAAAACGATATTTTTTTTAATTTTCATATACTATGCACATTTTGCGAACAAATCGGTTTTATGAATACCCATGACCCCCAATTAGTTCGGATAATCGATGCTCTACTGTAATTTTTTTTTAAAACAAAGTATTAACTCGTCAAAATTTTATTTAGTTCCTTTAACGATAAATTTCATAAGTAACATGTCAAATGTCACCAATTCTAGCATCTTTCACCTACGAGACATGAAGTGAAAAAATAAAATACCAGGAAGTATATAACTTGATAAACCATTTGAAAAAAAAAAGTTACGCATTGCTCACGAAAGATGGCGTAATCATCAAATACCAGTACTGTGTGCTGTACTCCATCATAAACTACGACACACAAGACTACGATATAAATCAACTAGCCTACACTAGCCTGTTTTCAACACAAAAAAAACATGCACAAGACTGACATCTTTCATATCACGTAATTAATGTCACAAAAAATTAACTTCTAAAAACTACACATGCGATAAGTCATCATCCTCATCCAGCCAAGGCCGTGTACAGGGTCAAGATTTGGGGGTTAAACTCCCTCTATTCCAGAACACAAAATTTAGAGGTGGTTTTATACGTACCGGGCACCTATATACATAGTGTACTAAAGTATGCCACGAAAAATATAATGTTTATTTAATGTCAACCCCCAACTCTTTTTCCCTTCCAATAATTTTGCACACGGGCCTGCATCAAATTGTGTAGTAACACGTCGAACATGGGTAACTTCGTTCTTTTTTAAATATTTTTTGTTTAAATTTCTTATAATAAAAATGTTTTAAAAAATCAAAATTGTATATCATATTTAGAATTTACGAATACACACATGACAATTTTTCTACAATAAAATTTGTAACTGTCAGACGAGGATTAACATTAGAGTTAACTACGGTCTACGGAGCAAAGTGATAATCATGAAGTTATGTATGAAAACGACCACCATCGACGATTAATTTGATCATAAAAATAGTGATTTGGGGGTACTTACACGAGTCGTTGAGACACACTGGTAGCTCGAAGAAAACACTCCATTCAAGTCCGCAATCGGCGATAATTGGCAGAGTTCGTCAACGGGTTTCTACAACAGCAAGTAACAAACAAACAACCATCAATTGCCTGACGACATTTTTCGAACTCGGCGACCGGATGTGATCAGCAAGAAAATAACAATCCCGACATTCCCTTCGCTTCGCGGGATTATTTGAAATCAAAGGTCAATGTGGCTTCGCGTAATATTAATTAAGAAAGTTTTCAATAATATACAAAAATAAAAATAATAAATATATACTTAATTTTTTTTAAAACATTTCTCTTAATATTTCATTCATTAGGGATAAAGGTACCGTACAGTTAAAAATGACCAGACATGTACATGACGAGTGCATAGGAAGACAAATTATGTTGCACGGTACAAATGTTTACTGTATATTGTTTTGTTTTTAAATGTATACATTCTTTAAAACATTTGCTATGTTTATATATATAACAGTTTTGCAAATGCATAAAAGCATTTAGTTTCAGTTATTAATGTAATTAGTAAGACGATTAAGTACGATACATAATTAGAATAAGTGAGGATGATGTCTTCAAAGTATAATGATAAATCGTACAAAATATAAAATATATAAAAAATATATTGTAGTACCGGTAGGTAATAAAATATATTATGTACATGACATTGAATTAAAAAATTTTATGTATATATTGTCGTCATATACATACATAATGCAAAAAAAAAAACATTTTTGATTTCTGCATTTTTCGATTTATGCAAAATTCAATTTATGCGATCGTGGAGTAATTCGATATTTGATTTATGCGAGTTTTGAGTAATTCCATTTTGGTAATTTCCGGTTATAGCCAGGCTCAGTCTCATGTTGCTATTTGCTTGTACTTAATTATGGGTTTATTTTGCAGGTTAAGTTAAGAAAAACAAAGAAACGTATGGTATTGTCTTGTTTTCCTAACCTAACCTGCACAATAAACCCATAATTCAGTACAAGCAAATAGCAACATCAGACTGCGCCTTGCTATAACCGGAAAGTACCTTCCATTTTCTGCAATTAGCGATTTATTTATATTTGCAATTTTTTTTTTACAATGAATTTGTTCATGCGAAAAACATATGCGATTTTTAATTTATGCACATTGGACTATAGCACTATACAATATATTTTCATAAACGCCTGTAGATGGCAGTATACGTTCAATTCCCAGCTCAGTCACAAACGCACAGACCCACCAATTTACAAGTGAAGCTAATAATATACAGTAGTATAAAAATCAGCCAACCCAACCTCAACTTTTGAAATACGGTACTACCTTATAATAAACACCACTTTTTGAGACATTAAACACACAAACACTAAGAACACTAAAATTCAATCATGATCGTACACAACTAAACTCATTAACATCTAAACTCGACATTTTAGCATAGTAATCAAACAACCTCCTGTATCGTGGGGGTTAGCTAATAAAATTCAAAAGAATGTTAAGAATTCCGAATAATCTAATACCTTGTTAATCCCTTACCCTCATTTCCCAATCAAATCTATTTCCTATATAGTTGGTTCGGAAAGAAAGAGAAGAAAAAGTCATTTACAAATCTCCGATGGGTGTGGAAATTCAGTTCGCAAAACTCTTAGTCAAGGCTTAATTGATTTTTTTTTTGTGTGCGTGTGTCCCCATTGACAGACGAACGACAGTCGATCTCGAATAAAAACCTCTTAAACACGTGCCAACATACACATTACCAATTCAAAACATACGTTTCACAATAAAGAGTTACGTGTCTTGGTTGTGCGTCAAATTGATTTTGGTGACGAAGATGAAAGTGAACGAGAGAGAGAGAGAGAATGACGAAGAGACGAGTAACGAGCAATTACACTATTTGAGACTCGGCCCTTTATTGACCTAATCGTTTTCAATGACTACGCTGGGAAACGAAGGGTTTTGCTTGATTTAATTTCGACTCACAAGGGTGCTTAAGGTTCATTCGGAATGTGTTAATAGACGAAGCATTAAACTTGCAAATTAAAACACTTTCCAACATCGCATCAAGATGATGAAAGAAAAAAATGTATGTATATAAAGTGAAATTCGTTTTATTAGATCGTGTACTAGGCAAAAGAATTGCATTTGAAGCAACAAAAGAAGTGTTCAAATGCCAAAGTGATGAAATCGTATTTATCGGCATCAACGTTTATGAATAAATTTTTGATCCATAAAAATATTTAAAAATTTTTAATTATTTTTTAAAATAAAACAATTACATTAGTTAAAAGTGACATTGAGTTAACCTATAATCAATCATGATTGGTATGTTTCCGTTTGACGAGAGGTACCGCTTGTGTCGCTAGTGGTTGTTTTTAATTAAACTGAACCTGTGACTATGAGTATAAATATCCGTTTTAAGTTAATTAAAAAATACAACACTTAATAATATATCATTAATCATAAAATCAATACAGTACGTTTTTGTTTCATCTAATCTAAACTGGAATTACTAAAAAAGTCATGTTATTTTAGTCTAAGCCACTAGCGCTACAAGCGGTGCCTCTCGGCAAACGGAAAAGTACACAATAATTTGATCATAATATTTTTTTCTCATTTTCAATTTTTCTGATGAAAATTATAATAAAAACAAACGTTTTGCAAGTAAATGTTGCTAGGTTTCGACGCTATATGGCGCTGTTAATGGTAGGTTTAATTTATTACCTTTTACAAGAACCATACGTGTACTTGAAATATTTCTTACACATATAAATACAGTACTGTATAATGAGTAATTTAAAATTTGTTTCTAAAATCCAAAATAATCTTAAGCGAAATGTTTTATACATTAATAAATGAATTAATGTTTTGCTAATTTCTTCGACTCACAATTTCAACTAATATTTTTGTTTTATGAAATCTGTAAAAAGAAAACGCACATATTGAATGACAGATAACTAGTACAAACTATTGAACACCTTAGTAAACGTTTTATAGTAAGAAATAAAATTCATAGTTTCACGCTTTTATTTTTCATCTTAAATTTAAAATACAAATTAAATAAAAATCATACGTTTTGTTAACTTCTTTTACAACCTCGTAATTACTGAAACAAACAAGTGGAAATATATTTTTGGCTAAAATAAGTCAAGTGTTTGTTTGGATGGATCGGTTTTATACTCTGAGTCTGAACAATGAATGGCTGCTCAAATAATAAACTGTATGTAGTAAACATATTTTCATGTACAACAATGTGTGGTGGCTTAAAATGTGGGTATATCGTCAGCACCACTTGTCGAGAAAAAACCGACTCTTCGTGTGACAAAATTTCAGAATTGACTGAATAGAAATCAATGCGTCAAATTTGATACAACAAAATATTCCACAATCCTAGCCTATATTTAAAGTTTCAGCTCCGTAGGTCAGAAAACTCACTAAAAAAAGAGCTCAAAGATGTTGAACCATTTCAATCTCAGAGTAAGTTAAATAAACGATGTTAAACAAAATACGGTAACATCGTTATTGAGTAAACAAACCCGCATATTATCAACTATGATGTTTAGGGTTCCAATCGCCTCTTAGCATTCTCTCAATATCGGTGGCAATTAAAACAGCTTACGAGGCTCGCGTTGTATTAGTGATACATATACATAGTAACTGTATACCCACTATAAAATGTAGCACCCAGCACCATTAGAGGCTATTACTACACACGTGCAGAACGCGAGAAACCGCCATAAAATTTACAACCGATTCACGTCGCACATGAGGGGGGACAAAAGGAAACGACAATTAACTCGTTCAACACCCGAGTGGGGTGACACCTGTTTGCCAATGTAATCGTTTTCATTCCATTGATCCTTCGAACAATGAATGCAATTTTTTTTTATCTTACAAAATACTTGGCGTCGATGACTATACGACATCATCATCATCATCTACGCCCACGCACCAACATCATGAAAGTTAATCGTTTCGATGACTATAAAAAAAAACTTGGGAAAAATTGTGAGAATGGTTTTGAGTATTCTGAAAAAAAAAAGAAGGGGGGGGTGTATTTAATTAGGTGTTGTCCCAATATTAAACATTGAATCTCAACCCCTTCCTCTTCACTTCTGTTAAACTATTATAACGACTCATTGTGTGAAGTGAGAATGAATCAAACAAACGAGGTTGGGGTTTTCCTAATATTATTCGACGAATGCACGTGGTCGATGATGATGATGTTAAAAAGGGAACTTAAACCCACAACATTGTATTAATATTTATAACACGTATTCCGACTTATACTTAAACAAACAAATGTAAATAAAGAGAAACCGACGCTCTATGAGAAGAGAGAATTTTAGCAGTGTTCAAAGCGCTAACTAAGCAGCGAGTATAACCTTCGGGTTATACTCGTACGTACTATGTACCGGTACTGTATACTATGACTATAACATAACCACCTGATAACATAAATCAATTGATATAAATGAATTAAACAATGTGTTAGGACCGACTGATTATATTAATAATAGCCGATTGATAACATTATCCGTGATTATAATAACAATATTCCACAGTGTTATGGAGACGTACGTGCGTTAGGTAAGTTAAACAAAACCAATACTTAACAGAACATTGCTGATTCATTAAATTCACTAATGATGCATTTAATAAGTTTTTTGTGTGTAACTAAACTAACTGATCCGCTTAACCTCATAACCAATACACAAGCAAGTAGCGCCACAAGCGGCTCTGAGCTAATCAGAAAGAATAAACAATCTGTCTCTAATTTCCTGTCAATGAAACCTCCTACCTTATTATATATAAACATATTTTTAAAAAAATATTTAATAAAAAAACGACAGCCTAAAGTTGAAATTTCGGACACAAATTATGGTGTCCGTGTAAGAAATTGGATTTCAACATAAAATTTTATTAACACACAAAAAAATGTCGACATTATAGCATGACTAATAAAAAAAAAAACAATTAACGGTGTTGGCCTTATCAGTAGGGGGCCAGAACACGCTCGTGCGCTGCTACACCCTTTCGAGCCACGAAATAGCCATAAAAAATTCTCTTATGTGCACACAATCTATAACTTAATTCTCCTTTTTTTTTGTCAAATAAAAAATTGAAAATCCATTAAATATAATGTTAATACAGTCTAAAACGACTAGTGTTTATACACCATCCAGTCGTTTCTTATTCTATAATAATTAAATAAAACTTCTTTCTTTGAGTAAATCATATCACCTTCATCTAGTACTTGCGAGATCATATTTTTAATGATCACCTAAATAATCTATTTTTTGAAAAATGAGAGTTTCGAGCAATATAACGGTAAGCCACACATGACTTTTTTACATCAAACTGTCCCTCAGTACTCTTTCTAGCTTGTTTTTTTTTCCACTTCCTGAATTTTTCAGAAAATGGCAGCGTGATATAGAGAATCACCTTGTTGCTCAGTATGGTACTCTGTGGAGTTTCTCGCCAGAAAAACGGCTCTACTGAACAATTTCAAAAATGTGACTTATCATTATTTTGTATTTATTTAATAAATAACGACTCGTCTGAGTCACACCTAAAATTATCCTAAGATATACATTATTTACATAGATAAAATTTACAAAAAAAGTATCACTTAATCTCCAATAACAACTTATAATATGCCAATGTAATTTATCAAAATTTTTATATACAGTATAGTGTTCTCCCCAATACTATTCACATTCACTAGTCGTCGTAAGCGAATTATATTGTCTGAAGCCCCTCAAACATAAATTAAAACAGTGTTATAAAATTCAAAGACAGAATCTTTGACTTATAAAGGCCTCCTGACACTCACAATTTGTTGGTGTAGTAAGTGAAGCAATATGTAGACAGTCGTGACGTCAGCTTCTTGCCAACAACCAGTTTTATTGGCTGGTCAAGAAGCTGACGTTACAGTTAACCACGAATTTTCACTTGCCACAACAAAAGTTGCGTGTGACAGTTGACTTAAAAGATTTCCCAAAAAAAGTCTTGTTTTCAATTAGAAAGCTAAAAAATAAGGAAACTACACAGGAAGCTAATATAGAGTCGACAAGTGTAACAGTTTGCTTTAGTTTTATAGAGAAACTTTCATTAAAAATCTGGAGACACTGATAAGTCGATTAAGGTTCTCTTGTCGAAAGTTTCTGTGTACGTACTGTATGTGTATGTCATTCTCTTTTCTCTCGCTCTCTCTCTTTCTTTCGCTTCCCTCTTCATAAACACGTTCGACGATTTGCTCGCTTTTTCGTCGCAAAACGGTCTCCATGTTAATTAAATGTCACGGCTGATCTCTATTACGCACCAAAGCTTCCGTCACCTTCCGCAAATCTTGTCGTTTCGCTAATGTTCCAGTAATTTGTACCACGGTACACGCTCTCGAAATGTGGAAAAAGAAGAGTGGAAAAGGAAAGGAAAGAAAAAACAAAAACCGAAATTTCTTTCGTGGAGAACTGGAGAGAAGAAATAAAAATAGAAAAAAACACAAACTCTGAAACTGCAATCACGATAAAAAATCTTTACGATTCTACAAAACTTAACAACATCTAATCTTGGTCCGTGGTGAGGATTATCGACAACAGATACAACTACAAGTGGTAATACATGATATTACTGTAATTAATTTGAGAAACCAATGCACTCATAGCTTAATAGTCAAACCGTATCAAAGAGTTACAATACGTTATTTAGCTTATTGAAATCCGGCATTCGAAACAATGTCTAAAAAATATAAATCTAATTTAATTTGAACCCCGAATGTCATATACTGAGCTTATGTGACTTTATGTAAAGGGTATATCTGTGTAGCGGCTCCTCGCTTTATAAGTTGTGTGAAAACGAATAAATCGAAAATCGTACATACCGAAATTCTCATTAAGTAGCAAAACTGCAGCAGACGTTCTTACGTGTACATCCACTACACAAAATCCCATAATAGCAAAAGATTCTTGCATGTAATCAGCATCCTTTTATATAGGAAGTGTCCACCATGAAACTTCAAAGTTTCCTGTTTAACTAAACAGCAATGTTGGAATTATATGGTAGACACCCTGTATATCATATAATATGAGCTATGATACATATAGCCTATAATGTAATATTTAGGTATTGGATATATATTTTATATATGGTACTTTTCTGTTGACCGAGAGACACCGTTTGTGGCGCTAGTGACTGACTACTTGTAGACTACCCTAAACTAGTGTACAGATACCAGTTTAGGTTAGTTAACATATACAATACTTAATAATTTATCATTAATCACAAAATTAATACAGTAGAATCCAGTTGTTATTATTTTATTTGGACCTATGTGAACATCACGAAATAAAATACATAACATAACATAAACCATCGAGGCTTGTAAGAAGGTATCCATAATTTACCAAGACGCATTAAATTCTATAACAAATTAACTGTGCCTGTAATAAAAATGACAAATAACTGTTATTGTGATCAGTGATTTTTGATAACAATGACCGGCTGATAACATTAAACAATGATTATAAAAAAACAAACAGTGTCTTGGGACCGACTAATAATGATAACAATAGCCGATTGATAACACTATTCGTGATTATGATAACCACTGAACGTTGTTTTTGTTTGTTTTATCTAACCAAAACTGGAATCACGAGTCTTAGCCACTAGCGCCACCAGCGGTTTTTCTCGGCTAAAATGAAAGTACATCATATACATTATACAGTATATGTATATATGAAATGTATATAAACATGAACTCACACCTGTAGGGCACGCACCAGGTTTTTTTTATCTTTTCATCCTTCACCTCTTTCTAAAAAATAGGTGATCACTTGAAATCAGAAGGGGGGCGGGGGAGAGAACATTTTCGTATGCAAATTTCAATCGGTGACAACATAGATTCTGTCATTCTAAAACTTCACTCCGTCTGTCTATCGGTCGTTTTTTTTTGTTTTTTTTTTATATATAGACCCTGGTTCGTTTGGACTCGTTCTGAATCAATCCAACTGAATCCCACGCAACAGCAACAGCAGTACCCATGTTTGTTTAATCTATTACCCTTCCCTCCCAGAGCAGATGGTCAATAAGCAGCAGTAGTCCCCAACTTGAACGCAACTCTAACCCTCTCACTCTCAGGAGGAGCCCGGCAAACGGTATATCAACCAGAAAAGAGAACGAGAAGAGAGAGGGACCCTTAACCCATTGTGCTCAACGACAAAGCCCTTGAAATAAAGGGAGTCGACAGAAAAACACTGAAAAGGGCAGATGGAAGGGCACCGCAGAAAGAAAAAGGAATTGTACAGAGATGAAGAAGAAAAAAATCATGAGATTTGGTGATACTTTTATGGGTCCAACTCTTTTACCCCCTCTGTTCTTTTCTTTCATACACATATATTTTTTTTTTCCTTCATGATTATTATTTTTTCGTTTTCCCATTGTGTCACGTGGTGGAGCTACAGTGCCAGCCAATAATAATCACGACGTCTGATCTCATTATGACGGGATTAGAATGAGATTAGTTTTACGTTGGAATGAAAACAAATAAATAAAAAAAAATAATAATAATAATTGAAACCATTGAAAATTTTCAATGTCACGTTGCCTTGACCCTGACACTAAGTCTATATGTATATCCGAGTGTTTTTTTTTTTGTTGTTGACATTGAAAAATGTTAACCCCTAGTATTGGATAAACATAATTATATTTCTTTAAAAAAAAATAATATTAAATAATATTTTTCGTACGGTATACTGTTTGTTATATAACAGGGTGTTTCAGAATAATTATTATTCTTAACTTTCAGAGGTGATAGAAAACATGTACAAATAATGAAATATCTTTCAATTATAAACTATAAATTCAGAAATACTTCCGTAACGGAATACCCCGAAATTACGAACATAAAAACGGTTCTCAATGTGAAAGGTAACGTGTTGATTTATTTCCAGCGAGTATAATGATTACTACTATCGGAACAATGTATTACCAATGCGTCATAAAAATTCCGCAATTTCGTTGTTTCTCGTTACGGAAGTATTTCGTAAGTATTCCGGATTATAAATTATTATTAAACAAGTGCATTAAAAATGCTTTCAAGCATACTTTTATATACTGTCATATACACATGTGCATACATAACGCAAAATAATCCATTTTTTATTTCTGCATGTTTCGATTTATGCGAATTTTGATTTATTCGAACTAAAATTTATGCGATTCTATTTTTGATTACTGCAATTTTCGATTTATTTATTAATATGCGCACTTTTTTTACATTGGACTTACGCGGTTTTTGATTTATGCGAAAGAACGACTGTAGATGGCAGTATACGTTTAATTCCTAGCTCACTGACTCACAAGTAAACCTATTATAAAAAGTATACAAATATTTTATTACATGCTTTCTATCACCTCTGAAAGTTGGAAATAGTTATTCTGTATCATCCTATTGTAGCATGATGTATGTATAAATAGCATGACGTGACTGTAATTACTAATAGTCGACACTGTAATGTAATAGATACTATTTATAGATCGACACTACAATATTTAACCTCATTCTGGAGAAATTCATCCAGGTGATGACTCCTCTTGTTTTCTGTCCCTCGTCATGGCCAACTCCCACTTCATCGCTGTTTTGTTTGATATTTTTTTTTACACATTTCCTTTCAGTTTGCTAGCTGCCCAGCCATGCCATCCACTCATTCACTCTTTCTTTCATTCATTCATTCACCACTAATCTGCCTTTCGTCCTACCTAAAGAAAAGGAAAACTTGTTCGTAGGCTTGCGTCGAAGCAAAAGGCTTCGCCTACTCTACTCCTTTAAACCATTCGCTCTGGTCTCAAAGGGGTTAAGAGCTCCTCGATTTCTGACAGACAACAAGAACCGGGCGAAAAAAGAAGCAAGAGAAGGTTTGGATAATATATGAAAAAAAAACATACGAACAAGAGCAAAGAATATAGACCGACTCTCACTCTCTCTCTTTCTCTTTTATGTTCAAGAAAAGGAACCCGAATCCCCGTTTTGAGTTTGGTTGACGAAGCGAAGACGCAGCTTAACGCGACTCGATTGACTCATCCACCGAGCCGCACGTGTTGTGCGCATGCTCCGCGTGTGCCTCCAAAGTGGACACAGGTTGGGGTCCACCATCAGCAAGACCCTCCGATGTTGTTTGCGGTGGACAAAAGCTCCCCCAGTCGAGCTTCTAATGAGGAGAGACGCCGAAATGGCCGATTTTGTCAACTCAATTGCACGCATCCCCAGGGGTGGAGATTGACCTACTGTGCATCCATACTCGAGAGGTCTTTCGCAAATCCAGTGGACCATCTCATTATTTTATGTGTGACAACTGTCAAAAAATTAGATAAATCTGATAGTTATCGATGATAATGTGGAGAAGCAGTTCCTCAAATATTAGTTTGTCGTGATTCTGAGCCGTGAATATAACTTAAAAAGATCCCCAAAAAAAGCAGAAAGTGTTCTAATGACTTAATACGAGATGGAATGTTTTTTTTTAAAAAATCAAAGAGAACTACCGGTACTGATTGTAGTTGATTATACAGTACTTAGGGAGATAGCGTGCTCTAACTGCCTGAAAGATATGTCATTTGTTAGTGATGAATTTACTGTCCGTATTCACGTTATTCATTCTCGCTTAAAATTATTGAAACTGGTGCACATTCTTCATATTTCATGAAGAAGTTAGATTGAAACAATAATGCACACGGCGGAGAAACTTTAACAGAATTCTCAAACTGTCTTGTCCTAAACTGTTGAGTTTTAGGGGGCATGAGTGAAGAGCCGGGTTGAAAAACGGCGTAAATCCACTTACGTCGTTATTCCTTAAAATGCATCTATTGATTCGTTTTAAACCAGTCTACAGCATAAAGACATTGATACTTTGCATTTTTTGCACTTTTTGAAGCAAGAATATGGAACTCTATTATTGTAATTTAAAATTTTTTTATGGTTTCTTTCTTTTTGTCGCTTCACTTCCTGGTTGTTTCACTTGCTTGTTTCACTTTCAAAACATTAGAAAAAATACTTTTAAAAGTATTTTTTTGGGGGGGAAAAAACAACATTTAACACGATATATTTAAAAAAACAGCGAAATTGCATTTTTAAATTCGCCTGTAACAGAGGCCTGTCAACTAAAGTTAAGTTTGTTTTTTTTTGAAAAACTTGTTCATTGTTTTTCTATAAATATACAGTTGGCAGAAATTTCTTTTAATTTTAAATGTAAAGGTACTAGATGTTTTTGTTCTCGTCTCAAAACTACATTTTTTGAGTTACGCCGTTATTCCACCCAACTCAACTGTTTTCTGGAAAAAATACAAAACTTTCCTTTAAGTTTTTTAAAACACCTTTTTCTTATACTGTATATGTTTGAATACAATCATTCATTACAACACAAAAATAATAATGGAATTCCAGTAACAATAATGTTTTTTTTGCCAGTACGAATCAGGAAACTGTCATCCAGAATAACATTAAATAAAAAAAAAAAAAACTAATTTTAAAAAGTTATTATACCAACATTTATAATTAAGCGACTAGTGTTTTGATTATGTTTATCTTGTTAATTTCGATTTGTAAAAATTGTTTTATAAAAAAAATAAACAAATAAAATAAATAATAATAAAAACAATTGCAACTTTTGAAAAATTTCTAACACAATTAATAGCCTACAATTTAAATTTTTATGCTGTACAATTAATAAACGGTAAACTAATATTTACTTTATTATAATTTTGACTTAAAAACATCACAATAAATTACAAGTATCATTATTACGTTTCTTCTTTTCGTAGTCAACTTCATTTAGTTCCAATTCATTCCCTTCCACAGCAATTCATAACGATTCGGCTTCCCCGCGCAACACTTATATTTTGTTGGCATCATTGCTTCGCGCGCCACCCTATGACAAGTTTCAGCACTTTTTTCATCTAATGCGCTTCACTGCTTAGCTCTTCGATTAATTCGCAAAAAAAAATCTTACCCTTAATCTAATAATTCCAACTTAAAAAAAAAAATTTAAAAAAACGTAAAAATATAGTCCCGTTCCATTAACCATCAATGATGTTATACTGGAATAAACAAATAAACAGTAAATCGTAAAGTACATTGCCAGTGCTATACAGTGAAGCATTCCGTTGGCGGAGCTTTTATCACTTGACGTACAATTACTCGCAAAACAATTAACTAAACCGCATGAAACAAAATAACTTTACAGTTATTTATACAACATTACTACGTTTCTAGTTACGATGATGCTTAACTATCGTTTATATGAAAAAATTCAATATAGAAAATTCTAATATACAAATTACCGCTTCATAAATAAAAATATTTGGAATTAAATTCGAGAAAAAAAAATAACGAAATAACGAACAAAAACTTGCACTCCCCAAGCTGATAAACTCGGCACCAGAAAACAGAAATATGGAATTGCAACAACAAAAATACAGTAATTAATAAGATATTGTTAATTACTATCAAAAACAAAGTTTGGCATAAGCAGCGTATTGTTAGAAAACATTTGAAGAGCCTGGTGTTAAGTAACATCGTTTTCGAATGTTTTAAAATACAATTCTTTCTATCTAATCCATAATTTTGAGCAAAACAACAATATGTGAAAAGATATTAGTGCAAGAAGTGTGAATTGACCCATAGACAGTAAGGAAAGTTAGATCTTTAAACTGTTTTTTCTCGAAATTGTAAACATGTTACTTAACACCCTTTCACACCAGGCCCTTCAATTTGTTTTGTAGACTGGTAATACTGAGATATATTTTTTACAATACATGTAAAAATTATCAATAAATCAAAGTTATATAATTTAAGTTAGCTTACACTGCGATTTTGATCATTTAGTTTTTACTACAGTGGAATATCAATGAGTAACGAAAAAATGTCTGAAAACGATGGGGGAAAATGAAAATAATTTACGAAAAAAAATGTGATTCGTAAAAACATTAAGTGAAGTTTTTTCAAGACGCGTAGTTTTGTCGATATAAAGCATAAATGGCGACAAAAAAAAACAAAAGTCGCGTGTTTGATGAAATCGGCTCGGACTCGGGATAGTAGTATTTGGAAAACTTTTTCGAAAACAAAAACAAAATCAACAGAATCTCGACCAATTACAAAAGAGACCGCCTAACAAATTCTTTGCCAGCGAAAGTCTCTCCCACTTCTAATTAAACACGCAATGCAAACAATCTGAAGAGATCGCCGCAGTTGCCTCGGAATGCTTCCAAATATTTAGGACAATTAACAGTCAAGCGAGACGACGATGACGACGACGATGACGACGACGCCCCACCTCTTTTCGTTCCCATCGACAACGTCAGAGGGCGTCTAACACTGTTCCTTATGCTGTTACCAAACAAACGCACGCGACATATAAAATGACACCCCTCATCGAGTTTCGCTACAATACGACACAAAAAATTTAAAAGTCACCCAAAAAAAATACGTTAATGTCATCCAAAAACTGTAATGTCACTCACCAACTAAAGTTTGGTTCCCAACTTCGCATGTCATTAAAATGAAACTATATTAGATCGGCAGTATATGTGCGTTTATAAATTTTCTAAGCGGTTATGAAAAAAAATATCGTATGCATACCGAGAATTAATTTATAAATGACTATACTGTGGATGCATTCATAACTTGATTATACTGCACAGTACTCGTCATTTTGATTTGATTAGCCTAAATAACATTAATAAGTTGTGTAATATCAATAACCTGTTAATCTTGGCAAATTATTCATAAAAATTTTAGTTATAAAAGATTATTTTTAAAAAAAAAAATCTGTTAATTTTAGTTGACAAGCTTCAAGTTAGGAGCTAATTGGAAAATCCAATCACATCGCTATTCAAAATATCGTGTTAATTTATAAATGCATTTACGCTGTTTTTCCATAGATCAGTACCTCTTCCATTGTTTTGGAAGTAAAACAAGCGAGTGAAACCAACCAAGAAGTGAAGCAACAAAAAGAAATAATGACACAAAAAATGACACACAAATGTCAGGTTTACAATAGTCGCGTTCCATATCCTTGCTCCAAAAAATCAGAAAGTGTAAATTATAAGCAACTCAATGTTTTTATGCTATAGACCTGTCTAAAACGATTAAGTATAATGCATTATTTTAAGGAATAACGACGTAACAATGTGTATTTACGCCGTTTTTCCACCCAACTCCTCAATTAAAGCTTAATTTTCTTCTCAACTCATAGTTTAACTTTAAGCCCTGTACAAAAAGTATCCATTTATAATCTAATATTAGACTTATTGGAACCGTAGTTTCAATCATGGGCCGTTCATGATGAAACCAAAAAGAGTAAATGTGATTAAAGCTATAAGAAAGAAAAAAAACAACAATTTTTTCCTAACTGTTAAGTGTGTGTCTGTCTGTCTTGTTAGATTTCCATTCCAACGTCCGTCACTCAAACGTAGGCTATATTCAAATCTTCCAACACTCGCACAAAAAAAAAGTACCAACAAAAATAAAAAATTAAAAATAAAAGCTGACATTTCCAATAGAGCTCGTCCAGCAGTTTTCATCAACAGCCATAGCAAAACTTCCATTCAGAAGTTTTCACGAAATGTTTGTTTTTTTTCTAATTCGTATCTTTCATATATACTGTATACTAAAAAAAGAAACAGTAATATAAAAGAAATGGGAAAGGCAACAACAAGAAAACGGAAGAAGTCAATAATGTGTTTTCTTGGCCCTTTCATAGAGGAAACACGAACGCCAAATTGTAGCCTCCTTGACTCTGCCAACGCAAAAATAACCTAAATAATGCGCTGTCAATCTTAAGGCGTCGAGTACTAGGATGTAAATGGCAGCTCCCTATTGTGGTTAGGAAACTTTTATCCCTCGCTTCATTTTTTTCTTTATTTTATTTTATTTTTTTTTTACAGATATATTCTTTTCAAATAAGAGGAGCTTTTTTTTCTTTTATTTGGATCTTTTCACTGACTTTTCGGATGGCGATCTTCCTTCGGTTCTATTACTGAAAAAGAGGGTCTATACGTGTGTCTGTGTGAGAGAGAGATGGTGGTGGTGGTGGTGGTGGTGGTGTGTGCCAGAGTTATCAGGGTCGCGCACTGAGGATTCTACAAGCCCACTGCACATAAGGGATAATAAATCATTTCTTCACTCCTGACAGTTGAGTTTAAAAACTTTTCCCTTATTTATGTACAAACGACGCCCTCTGGGAAATGGAAGGGAATTTTATCGCGCAAATGCCAATACGGTTTAGTTGCGTGGTGTTGTTTTTTTTTCTTCTTACCATTTTAATATTATTTTCCTTTAACAATTTTTCTAACTTTTTTTTTTTTTACCCTACACTCTAACTGTGATCTATCAACCATTTAGCCAATACATTAGACAACCCAGTTAAAAAAAAAGTTTTAACTATTTTTAAAAATTTTGCGTTTAACTTATTTTCCGCATTGATCCATTATTGAGTCCTACATTAGATCGCTACAAAATTAAAAAAAATATAAGTTTACATAACGAAAGCCTAATAACGTTGGTGTTCCCAGTTGTCAATTAGTGTTTATGTAAGAGCAATAATACCGTGAAAGTGATTAATTGGGGCTATAATGCATTTAGTATCGATACTATGGTCCAAAAAATTTCACAACTTACGGTAAACAATATTGAATGTTTCCCGTTGAAAATGAAACAAGCATTAAACGTACGTTCACATTAACTTCCGGTACCTCCATAATGTGCAAGACGTTTACTATTGTAAAGCACCCTGTTGCTGTACTACAACAGCTGTAGTAGAGCTATAATTAATAACAATAATCATTAAACTTCATTGCTTACCACCGCACTGTATGTTGTACAGATTGCATAAAATTGAAAGCAAAAGATAATAAAATTTTACTTAGTTGGTTAAATAAACCATGTTTTGTAAACCCACCTTTACGACATACCGGTACCAACTTTGTGGACTCTTTTTACAACTAACAAACTCGTTTTACAACCTTCATCTAATAAAGAGTACTAAAATTTTAAATTCTAAACAAGTCTACTAGAGATATGTTTTGTCAAAATTACAAGTTACATCCAGATTCACACAAAGTTTCGATCATAATTACGTGCTATTTAAACAAGAGTCCCCCCCTCCCAACCCCTACTCTCCCATAAAAATTCCATCCTAAAATATCCTTCCATCATCTTAATTTATAAAAAAAAATAAACATGAATAACAAACTATACTACTTCAAGTTGGAACGGAACGCGTACATCGCTTATGATGTATGTATACAAACAATAAACTCCAATACCGGTACAGTCACATAGCACATTAACTGTGCGACAATGATTTTGTGTGGTAAAAAACCACCTTTTTTAAAGTCGTCATTCTACTAACAAGGATATTTATTACAGGTATCATTTGCATCATCAACGGTAAAAAAAAAATAAACTAATTCAAAATCATTTTCAAACCAATTCTATTGTACAATTACAAATAGTAAGTTGACTCGTCGCATCATCATCGCCCATCATTACCATCATAAGCATCATCATCATCACCACCACCAGCAGCAGCAAACCAGCAGCAGCACCACCAAACCAGCACGAGCGGCCATTACTGCTGCTCGGTGTGGTGGGTGGCCCTGGTTCTCCTCCTCCATTCCTCCATCGCGTGGCAACAACGCCGAGCAGCCAGCCACCCGCTTGCCCATCATTGATCCATAGGAGGGCGCAGCATCCGTAGCTGGCTGCTTAGCCTCCTCCCACCACCTCCACCCGCTCCTGTCACGAGCCCATGACGTCACGGTGGCTCGGCACGAGCGGCGAGCGCCCAGTGGCTGCTCGACGAGGGCGGGGGCGAGGCGAACGAGCGCTTGCTCACTGCCCGTTGGCTCAAGCGGACGGGCACGCGACGCGCACGAGCGCCAGCCAAAGCAAGGGGGAGGGACCCTTGATGTGAGCCACTCGGCGCGTGGCGACTCGACAACAACTTCGTCGTCGTCGTCGTCAACAACAACAACGACTGCCGACCATCTTGGTCGTCTCCACAAAAACCTGCACCCTTCTTCTCCATTCAAAGCTACTAGACGGGTTGTCTACAAACAAACGACAACTCACCTGTGTGGAGGGTTGAGTACCTCTCGAACAAAAAGCAAAAAAAAATGAGCTAAAATGATTTATTTTTAACTTAAGCAGATATATAGGCCTATAAACAAAAAAATAAAATAAACAAGCCAACTTCACGTATAATTTCTATATGTAGCCCATCAAAACAAACAAACAGAAAAAAAAGAGTATTTTATGTTTATTTTCATAGAACTCGAGTACCGGTAACAACTTACGTTACGGTACATTCTTGTAAATAACACTTAAAAAAATATTAAAAATAAAACTGGAAATTTTAAATCTACTAGTTTGTATTTTTTGTCCAAGTCAACTTTTTCGGTTTTCGTTGTTAATAAAAAATGTAAAAATCACGGTTAACAATAAACAGTAAATTGACCACACGTTCATCGTACGAAAAATACTGCACTTAACCAAACAAAATGGCTCAAGCTTTTGTCGAAAAAAGCCACGTTGCACTGAGTCCATTCTTGAAAAAACTTAACAATTCACACTCAATCCTAACTTTTCTTCACTTAAACATCGTCCACGAGATCATTTTAATCACTACGAGGTCTATACTTAAACAACAACTTAAAAGTTCGAACAATTATACTGCTCAAATAATTCTATCATAAGGTAAATTACAACGAAACAATCTCTAATAAGTCCATTTATAACAACCTAAACACAATTTTTATATAATCTTAAATCTACTAAAGACAAACCATAAACCTTTAAATTATTTTATAGAAATACACTATACACCCCATATAGTTTTTCACGATCAAACTTTGCTTACAATAAAACCAGTTTATTTTAAACAAAAAATAAGTAATGATGTATGGAACCATTTCACTTTTTTTTTGTAAAGTACCGGTAAAACAAAATTAAAAACAAGTAATGCGTGTAACGTTCAATTTTCCACGTCATTGATGACAACTTATCCGTTCATTTCTTTCGTCTTACGACAGAAAAGAAAAACCTAAAAGCCGACAGAAATTATTTAAACCGTTTTCCATTTAATGACATTAAAATAAATAAATCGATAAAAGAATCCTTTTATCGACTTAAGTCGAAAAATATTCTCTTCTTGTTACTATCTCCATCAGCAACCTATATATATATATTTTTTTTTCCTCCGCACTTTATACAACTCGCATCAGTTTCCAATAATGAACTCAAATTTTCGCCTCCAGCCTCCAATAGAAAAAAAATAGAATATCGCTCTAGCAAAATGCGCAGTATATCTAATTTATCCGAATTTTAACATGTTTACATTTTTATAAAAAAAAAAAATTCCTATACAGTTTTTCTATATCTAACGTAGGCCCTATTAATATTTCCAAATGCACTAATAAAAAAATAACTGATGCCTACAAACATCACTTGAACCACAAAAAAACACATATTTCATAAAGTACCGGTACCGGTATATAAAATGAAATAAAATAAAATAAATAACCCTCAATACAATTTTAAATACAAATTTAAATACAAATTTAAAATTGCCTAACAGCTACTGTAAACTAACTTTAGCTGCATAGCAAACTTGATATGCAGTGAAGCTTATGGTACTCTTTATGGTGCATTATTGAATGGTTTTTTGTTTCAGTTGGATTGTTGGAAATAAATGAAACGACTGTGGATTCTGCCTAGGCTATATGGGCTATTGCTTACAACCTTTTAAATATGACTTGATACCTACGACGCATTGTTTAAATTTTAAAAATGCGATTTCCGTGAAAATTAATTTTAAGATCATTGACAGACAATAGCACCATTGGAAAGACCCTCCATTATATCAAAAACTCAGAAATTTTCATTATATTAGCTTTTCGAATATTAATAGGGAAAACACGGCTGGGTCACCCTGTGTATTTTTTACTCATTTACAAACCCGTTCACTTTTTTCCCCAACCCCTTCTCATCATCTTTTCCCCTCAAATATTTCTTCTTACATACAAATTTTTTTCACCCCATTCTTTCTACTTTTACGCATCAAAACAGAAGAAGCTGGTCTGTTCATTTTTTGGGGCTCGACGAGTTAAGCAAAAAAAGGGGTGAAAAAGGACAAGCCCAAAAAAGATAGGGGTAGCTAAGTGTGTGTGTGTGTGTGTGTGTGTGTGTGTGTGTGTGTGCGGGTATGTGTATATTTTTATGTGTGATTTTGTGTATACGTGTGTATA
>JAQIWH010003024.1:0-21680 GCA_034695005.1 Cryptops parisi | reverse complement strand
TTTATTTGAAATGTTTTATATTCTGTACATTTTGGGGGCCTCTGGAACGAATTAATTTAATTTAAATTATTTCATATGGTGAACTTGAACTCGAAATCCGAACCGTGTCCTTGAACGGATTGTGTTCGGATCTCGAGGGTTAACTGTAAATAATATATCATTAAAATGATTTTAATAATATTTTTAATATGATATTTTGACATTTTGGTATGATATTTTTAAGTATCGGCAAAGAATATCACACGTAGTAACAAAAAATTGATGAAACAAGGATTTAATTTGTCGGAAAAAATAAAGTGATGAAATTGTTAGTTGGCATTGTTAGAAAGCATTATTGTTTACATTTAACACCGCTCAACTTTGTAACTAAGTACTTTAGAATTCCCTACCCGAAATAACATGATAAACTAAAAAAACCCAAGTAGAAAATAAAAAGACCAACTGACCGGGTAGAAATAAAAATAAAAAATATAAAAATAAAAAATAAAAAATAAAAAATAGTAAAAATAAAAAAATAAAAAATAGCCGCCGCTATTTTTTATTTTTATAAGCTACTCGGTCAGTTGGTCCAAGGTAGGTTTTTTTATTTTCTACTTGGATTTTTTTAGTTTATCTGTAACTAAGTGAAATAGCTTTGTAATGTTTTTCAACATGACACCACGGATTGCTACAGCTTGGTCAGGCTTTCTAGCATAACACGGAGCATTCTGTAGCTACACTTTTTTAAGACTTATCAGTATAACACTAAATAACGTTAATGTAGACTAGTAGTACAAAAATCAAAAATTTTGTAATTTTGTTTATATTATTGATGATTTTTATTTAAATGTATCGATAAAAGATGTATTTATATTAATTATGTATCAATAATTTCATTTATGTGGTGTGTGACCCCCTCCAAACTGGAGGTCAATACGCGCCTGCGCAACATTGCGTTGTCACGTTGTTGAATATTCGTCAAAAGCGTTGATGCACGACGTACTTTGGAGTTACGAAAAGTGTCTGCGCATAAATGGAGATCACTTGCGTGATGTCATCTTCAAAACATAAATGACCAACTCAGTTTCAGGTTGTATACATAAAAATTTGTCGGTAAATATAGTTAATAAATCGTGTTTACTTATAATCGCCGTTTTTCTATGCAGTGTATTGATCCTAGACCCTTTATACAATATATTGTAATGATTGTGTTTGAATACATTTTAAATACATTTTAATTTTTGAAGCGAGATGTGTAATACATAACGCGATTCGATTTGTGCAATTTCTGTTACATTCTACTTATGCAGTTTTCGGTTTAGGCGGTTCTCACATTATGCTGTTTGTTGGTACATTACACTATACAGTAGCTAAACACCTGTAGATGACAGTATTTGTTCAATTCCTAGCTCACTCACAAACTCACTCATTCACAAGTGAAGCTAATATAAAGTGTATCCTAAAAAGAAACTTGCCTTTACGTAACTTACTCTTGGTCTTCTGAAATAATATACAGTAATTACAAATGTTGCATTTTAAAATGCAAATCTAAATTAAACTTTTACACCGCTCTCAATTTTCATGTTCTGTAGTTTTAAGGTTATAAATCGTAAAACGGGTTTTATTGTGTGCTCTTCTCGTTAGTAAATCATCTACATTATGTATGGTAGTTAAAATTTTCACTTATGAACAGATATAACTACATCATGATACCTGATTTTTAACGATACTGTAGTGTTATTCAGAGCTGGATGACTGATTCGAGCTTTGTCGTTTTTAAGACCATCTGTTGACTATTTGACAACCCTGTGGTTTTCACCGTTAAGTGTCAGATTTCCCGTAGAAAGGTTTTTCAATGAAGGGTTTTTAATTTTGTATCAAGTGTTCGGATATAATAAATTTAATGGTTCAACAGTATTATTTAAGCTATTACAATCACAAGACCAAAATCCGATTAAATTGGTTACTTAAAGCTTTAGTTGACAAAAACAGATTTTATTTTGGTGAGTGTTTGTTACACTACGTGTATTAACGTAGTACATATTAATTATGTCTTTGAAAAAATGTGAAATAGTAGCTTAGATCAAAAAATGGCAAATTCAAAACAAGTGTAGTCCTAGTATTTAAAATCACTAAAAAAACAAAATAACAACAAGATCAACAAAAATAACAACACGGATCAATAAACTATATCGTATTAACTACACTACATTTTACAGTACCACTACATTATACGGTATTATTATTATTAAACAACATAAAGCCAAATCTCTCTTTCTTTGTGCCACTTTCCGTGGCAGAATGTTTCCATGGCAACAACTAAAAACAAACGTAACAATAACATAATACATGTGTTATCATTCCAACACAAACATAGGCCGTATCTAATGAGATGAAGTGAACACAAACACTAACTCTAACAAATGTTGCGAAGCAACATGGGTTAGATTAATGAATTATGTTTATTAATTAAACCGAAGGCCTCCAGTCAGTTTTGACGAGCATACAACTAGTTAATTAATAAACTACACCACTGACTAATCTACGCAAACAACTATTGAAAATGAACATAACTTTAGTTACATGATATATTTTATTATTTAGATTTTTTACTTTGAATACAACAAGTTTATTTGAATGATTATTCTATAACAAAAGTTTTTTATTTTATAATGAGTTAAAAATTACGAAAAAAATTATAATAAAAAATAATAAAAAATTAAATTGTTTTTTTTTCATAGACTAGTGTCAAATGTCCTCATTGTGTTTAGCGGTATCATTATCACCCCAATCTTCTTTGATCACATCAGAAATTTTCTCTCCAATGACAACACATGGTATACTTGTATGTGAGGCAACCACATCGGGCATGATGGAAGCATCAGCTACTCTTAAATGTTTAATACCACGCACTCTATTCAATTAAAAATATACATTATTTAAAAAATGACCAAAATGCTATAATTACAGTACACTGTATAGCCAGAGAAGTTACCTGAGTTTGTTATCAACCACAGCAAAACGATCACTCTTTGGTCCCATTTTGCAAGTGCCAGCAGGGTGATAACCGGAAGTGGAAAATACTTGTAATGCACAAGTTAACCAGTTGATGTTTTCGAACGGGTCCAAAAGTTCGAATTTGGTTAAGATAGAACTGCAACTTGTTCCGAAGTTAAATGGAGTCATGGGTTTGGGATCGTAACGTTTGAACGCTTTCGTGTTGGCGAGTTTAGTGGCTATCATAACACCTAAAATATTTATCAATGACAATATTAAGAAAAACCTTAAACTTCATCTTCATCCTGATATTCGGGATTGAGAGATGAAATTTGTAATCTTAACGTTTAAATTCTTATTTTAAAAAGTAGCGTGTTTATACCTTTTTTAAGGGTGTCGATATCGGTTGGGTGGGATAGTAAACGTGGATCAATCAGAGGATCTTCCAGCGGATCACTGCTTGCTAATTTCACAGTACCTCTGCTCTTTGGTCGTAAAAGAATTGGCAAAAATGAAACTGAATCGATATGATCTGGTGTAATGAAGGGTTTCAGAAGCTTAAAAATAAACCACGTGTTAGGATTTTTGAAATAATTATTTTTCTTTTTGGTTGCACTCTTATTTTTTGTAAAGTAGACCTAATACAAATTAATATTAATAGGAAAAAAACCGTTTTCAGGTAGGGTTTCAAAACTCGGGCTACGTTATCAGAATTGAAAAATATTTCTATGTCAGGCCATGTTTTAGATTTGGCATTTTCTGTCGTTAAGTAAGCGACACCTTCAAAACTTTCGGGACATTGCATGGGACCTGTAGAATACAGAATTTAAGATTATAATACGTTTACCAAATTTTCTGGTTTGTCTGGCACTGAGCTAGTGTTAGGGTGAAAAATGTTATAGTGAGCCTAACATTTAGTGTTGAAACAACATAAAAATATTCTATATCACCTGTTCGGTTATATTTCCATAATTCGACATTTTCAGGGGTTTCATAACGAACGCTATTGTACGTAACAGTGTCATTCATTACGTATTGAATAGCTCCCATTACAACATGATCTTGGTAATTCTCACCAACACCTGGTAGATCTTGAATAACTGAAATCTATCATGTGATTTTTTTGTAAATTATTACAAAAATTTACAAAAATTACAAAAGTTTACAAAATTTATTTGTAAATGTTTATGTAAATTATTGTAATTTAATTATGGCGTCTTTTTTAAATAGAATTATTGTCACAGAAATGAATAATATCAAGTTATTTTGGTACTTTGTCTTAACACACTCTAGTACGAGGGCACTACATGTCTAGTTTTAGGCAAGTTAAAACAAAACAAAAATTTATTAATGATAAAATTGGTTGTTTTTCATCATAAAATAATTCATTTTTGTCTGTTTTAACTACAGAACCAAAACTACAAACATGTGTTACCCCCATATCGGGGGCTGGCTGATAAGGTACAAGTGATACCCTTACTTTTTTTGACTTTAAATGTTTTTTTGGTCCAATTCCAGAAAGCATAAGTAGTTTGGGACTTTCAATGACTCCTGCTGAGACAATCACTTCTCTGGTTGCTTTTGCCATACAGGTTTTTCCATCTTTCAAGTACAAAACTCCTTTTGCCACTTTATCTTCGTCTATCAGAATCTTTTAGACACGAAAGAATACACCAATAACTGTTAACTTTCAATATGAACAAAAGCTAAAAGAATTAAGTGTAGAAGTAAATTGATCTGATGACATAAGTCATAAATTTTTAATCATACCGCTCATGGGCGTAGCCAGCATTTCAGTCAGGGTTTAGGCCTAGGGTACGGGCCTAGATTTATCTTCACACAAATTTTATTACTAAATTTATTTATTTACACAAATTTATTGAATTTATCTTCACACAAGAAAGACATATTATGATACTAACAGTAGTTTTACTAAAGACAATCTTTTTAATGTAGATTATAATGTTAATTTTACATTTCCATACTAAAACCAATACTACTATACTATTTCCATATTATTTTCATTCTATTTCTTGGCTTTTATAATTTTATTATTTCACCTCACCAAAATTTAGGAGTGGGCAAATGCTCCTCTCTACCCCACCCTGGCTACGCCCATGGTTCTACTACTGCTAACAATAAAACACTGAAGAGCAGATGTTCAAACGTCGTCACATGTCATGTGAACATACTCCGTAACTATTACTATGATAAATGACACCAAAGAAACAAAGCTTCCAGTTAGTAGTAGTGTCACGGTTGACATTATACCTTAGTTACAAAAGCTCCTTTTTCCAAGATGAAATTTTTTCTTTCCATAGCTGGTTTAATGTACGCGACGTAAGTACTACACCTAGAAAAATTTCGCGTGTTGACTGGGGGATACATGAAACCTACGCAGTGAAATGAATATAAAATAAAATATTGTTTATATATAATTTATATAAATATATACATATATATACATGTACATCGATTATAACTGAAATGCAGTAAACATCCGTTTGTCTCTAACCAATCGAATCTCTGGCGTTGTAATCTATTTGGTTGGGATAGCCGAGTTCTCCACCAGCTTCTAGAAACGCATCCGCCATTGGGGATTTAAATGTTGGAATTTCCACTGTCATTGGACCTCCTTTCCCGTGATATGGCACTGCAAATAAGATACAGTATTATCAAATTTCTACGTGATCTCGATATATTGGATCATGACTACTTACCATCTTTAGGATTGGGAATGGGAGCTTGGTAATCTTCTTGTTTCAGTATATATTTAAATATATCATCCCAACCCCATCCTTCGTTGCCTTGATCTCTCCAATTATTGAAATCTTCAGGGAAGCCTCTTGTATTGGTCATGAAATTGAGTGAACTGGTGCCTCCTAATGCTTTTCCACGAAAGACGGGTAATTGCTAACGATTAGTTCAAAAAAGTGAACATGTTATAGACGCTGACTGTTAACTTACAGGATATGAAGTTTCATCATTGAATGTTAATTTCAATTACTTTAAAAAATTGACTATTTAAATTAATTGAAGGTCCTGGTGTAAAAAGGTGTCAAGTTTTTTTTTTCAAATTTCTTGACAGGGAAAGATTTGAAAAGAAAAAGATTTGAACTTGCCTTGCTGTCTATGGGCTACTTTACACTTCTGGCACTAATATCTTTGCACGTATTGTTGTTTTGCTCAAAATGATGCGTTAGGAACGTAGAATTGCATTTAACACAATCGAAAATAGGTTTGTGTCAATTTTTGACAAAAATGTTATTTTACACCCTCTTACACCAGGACCTTCAATTGTGCAACATCAAAGAATGGTGTTAAGATTTTAATCTTTAATGGTCTCAGTAACTTAAATCTGATAGACCAAATTCTTTGTCAGTTTGTACGTAGTGAATTTTAAAAACTTTCAACGTACTCGCTTCTTGTGCATCAAGCAACAAGTTGTTTGTGGTACACTTTTGTAATTCCAATCCATTTCACTACCCAGTGCATGAAACGATATTAAAGGAATTTCTGATACTGGTGTTGGTTCTACTCCTGCTTCTAGAAGTAAAACTCTCACTCCACTCGTTTCTGATAACCGAGATGCAATGACACTTCCTGTTGAACCCGAACCCACTACAAACCAAAACAAACAATACACCTTTAGCAATAGACGTAATTATCTTATTTAGAATACATGGTTATAAGTATCCGTTAAGTGCAATAATCTCTCACTATACACAGTTTTAAGGGCCTTGAAAATATCAGGATTAACAACATTTTAGCTAGGAACACTAAAATTCAATATTAAATAAGGTGTTAGTGGAAAAATAATAATAGCATTAAATACTATTCTTGCTATTTTTAGGCTTACTTGCAGCTGCAGCACTTTCTGAAGGTTTAAAAGCCATAGTAAATTAATCAAATCACTTTTTTTTTATAATAAGTATTTGTTTCGATTATCATTTATCATATAATATCTTATGCCACTACTATTTATGAATGAAAATATTATCACTGACGAAAGGGACGCCATCTAGTAAAGTGGGATATAAACCAATGCTGGCGGGCAATTCAATTATTAGCTTATTATTTACCATGTGCTTTTCAATAATTATTTTGATTATAATAATTACAAACAAAAATTATTTTATAATTAATGATAAAATATTTTAACTAACCTAATCTGGTAGCTATACCCATAGTCACCAGTATAGGTTAGTAAAACTAACAACAACCTCATGTTGCTTCCATGACAGAAGCTGCTGTTTAATACACAAAGTACCGTTTCTAAATTTAAACGAATTTTGCTAGAAAAAAGAAAACAGCTTAGCGTTGCAGCAAACTATGCGATCAAAACCTCAGCTGATTGCTTTAAAAATATTCGGAACGCCCCCTCGTCAATAAGCACGGGTTACAGAAAAGTTGGTTTGCTATTGTCCAGCTTTTATATCGCCTACGCTCATTGGCGAGGGGACGTTCCTAACATTTCTGTCGCACGCAGCTCATATTTCGATCGCATAGTTGTAATGGCCCTTACAAACTAAAAAATCTCAGATAACAAAATTGTGATAACCAGAGAAAAGTATATTTATTTCAATGACAAAAATCACTTTCTCACCTACTATATATTCGTACTCGTTGTTTTCCAAACAATCGCTTACAACCATTTTTTGATCATCCTTTCGTCCCAAAAAAGTTGTCAAAAACAACATGTCCAAGACCTTCATGGCGCCAATCTAGAAACTAAGGGATCATTTCCTTTTAAAAATACAGTTTCTAATATTAAATTATTTATTACATACGGTAATACTCATAAACGTGAACACTGAATGAACGATATGTACGTGCTCTATACTCTGCCTGTTTATCCTATGCCCTATGCCCCTACAGTGCATATGATAAACATCCTATTCACTATATGAAACATTATCTGTTAGATAATATTGATACGAGGCAAACCCGTCATTTTAAATTAGAGATCACACGTTCTCTTTCTTCTCTGGAAAGCCCTGGATTTCCATTTGATTGTGTGGACAGTTGGAATGGGCTACCATTGATGTAAGAAATACTATGTATAATTGTTCCGATGTCAAATATATGTCGTCCTAAACATATTACTCTTGATGTGAAAATTTTTATGGATACGCAATGTGTTTGATGGTTTTATAGTCCATACTTGGGATATTTTTTGTATTTTTATTTTAAAATGTTGTGTATTTTCTTTTCAGATGTTTGAGATTTGTTGTATATTTTGTGCTGTCTTATACTCATTGCTGGTGTTTTTTTATCAAATAAATAAATAAATACGAAGCGGCTGTATCTGGTTTAGTTATTTATTAAAAGATAATTGACATTTCAAAATTATACACCGGTATTGAAAATAGAAAAATGAACATGTGCGAGAGACGAGCAACTTGAATCACATAATAATAACCAATATTATTATAATGCTTTTTTATTCAAGGTTATATAACTCATATGGAGATATTTTATTGAAAGCTATAGTAATAACCTATGTGTACACGTAGTCTACACATACAATCTACAGTGAAGCTAATCATTGCAGCCTCTTTGTTAAATCGTGCACAGATTACAGCCATGGAATTTATGACATTACTGGTACATAAAAACGGTTATTTCAAATTCAGATTTTTTTGTAAAGTTTTCAGAGTTTTTTTAGCTTTGTATAAAATAAAGTTTTTATCGTTGTAAATATGAAGAAAAAACAACAACCAGGGATTTGATATTAAAAATTTTGTAGGATATTTTCCTGTTTGTGTTTTTATGATAAAAAGACAACAATGTGGTAATGGGTTTTCATTTCATATATATTTTATATTTTATATACAAGATATTTTTTTTAAAACAAAATAGATAAAAAAAAATTATATGGATTTTTAAAATTTAACTTCATTAACGTGTAAAAAATGTTATGATTAAAAAATAATCTGTGAAACTCACCCTGACCTGCAAAACTATGAACAACTAATTCGTGATAGACTGTGTGTGTAAACAGTGTTGTTTGACAAACACTACTTATAGTCCACTGTTAAAATATAGTTCTTCGAATTTCGACACCTTCTCTACGCCTTTTCCTTTATTTATAACATCAAAATAATAGGATTGTTCATTTATTTATTTTATTGTTCTATGTTTCTACGAAATCTTTGTACATCAACATCCGAATCATCAATGATGCAATTGCGATTGATGCCACAGTAAGGGAGTCAGTTAATATTGTGAAATTTTGGGGTTATTTTGTAATGTGATATGTACACAGATGATTGTTTGCATAAAATTTTCCACACTGGCCTACTCAGAATGAGTATTTATTTTCTGTGCGACTTATTGGAAGTCAAATATACTTCCTGTTGATGTTTCACTTCACGCAGAGATAAACACAAAGGTGAAGTTAAACTTTGCATAAACACAATTTTCTTAGATTTGTTAAAATTTTCATATACCGTATTGTAGATTAAAGTACAGATCTTATTACTTTATTTTAGACATATTTCGAATGATAAAGTACACCAATAGACGTAAAATTGATGACTAAGTGACGCTCTTTTTTTTAAATAGAAAAATACTACTCCAATTTTTAGCTTTTACAACATTATTTTGATTAATTCTTTATTTTATTTATTACTTAAATTTTATTATACTATTAAATAATTAACTCGATACGGATCTTGTAATTGGAATCATTAAGGCATTGTTTTAAATAACAAACGTTGACTTTGGCAACTCTTTTTAAAATAGACCTGTTAAAGTTATACAGTAGAAAATCTATGTGTTATGTATAGTTAGATGTGTATAATCTTTTTTTACCTGTAAATTTAGGTTATTCGAAATTGACTCTTTCAACGTAAAGTATTTCAATACTATATACTGTACTGTAAAACGTGGAAGGAAATGCATGATTCATTAGAGTGCATAGGGATAGGATATCATTGTAAAAACAATTAACGTAATACAGTCAAACTATAATTACTGTAGTATATGAATGAGAGCAAAAAAAATGTTTTCCTGAAGTTTTTATATCCTTCAATCCTAACAAACGGAAGAAGCCGAAAATTGACACAAGGAAAATTAAAAATTAAAATGGATCAATTAAAAATGGATTTGGGTACTTTTCCACTTCCTCGAAAAGCCCGGTGGTTTGGTTGTTGTTGTTGTTAGCTAACTTAAACCAATGCATATCGGTATAGATAACAGTGTAGGTCAGTTAAATAATACAAAAATGTTTGTTTGGTTTATCTAACCTAACGTACACTGCAGCTCAAACGCTAGCGCTACAAGTGGCTTTTCGGGAAGCAGAAAAGTATACTATGAATTTGTTTTTGGTAGCCCATCTCGTTTGGGACACTAGTGATTAAAATCATTTGTATTACTTGGCATGTTGCTCGTTGCTTTTTTTAATTATCTTTACCTAACTTAAACTGGAGATCAGCAATTAAAAGTATATCTCTTCGAATATTAACACTTCCTAAACTCATTAGATACTACCGACTCAAATAAATTCCTCGATTTCTCAATAATTCCAACCATCCGCTGTACAATCATAAGGATGGTGATTATTATACTGACCGCCTGAGTCGTGACACTAAGCTTTCAAGTTTATTATTTCACTTGGCTCAGTAACATTATCAAATAAATATCTTTACAATACGTATCAAGATTGGAATTCTCTGCCACTTAGAATTAGAAAACTCACAAATATATCTGAAAATGTTATTGAAATCAACTATAATAAGTGTGATAAGCAGATTTTCCACTTTGTTAATTTATTGTAGTCACAATAAAATTTAGTCATTTTAGTCTAGTTTTGTACCAACAGTACCAACTGTACAAATCTCAGCGAAATTAACATACGGGATATTGGTCTGGACAGACACAGCCTGCTTCCGCCTACGTAGACTTAAAACAGCTTTATAACAATGTCATTCGTCTAATATTCAAAGTACCCAGATTTGCTTCTATCACTAATAAGTGTAGGCAGATAAAACTACTAAACTTCAAACAACTTATAATGTGAGGGACTCACATGAAGCAGACAACTCAAACACCACCACAAGGTGGCAACGTATGTTATCTAATACGCTTGTATGTAATAGTTTTAGTATCTGTTTTAAGTTTAGTATGTATAGAGAATAAATATAAAGAACGAGAAGCTGTGTTTGTGACTATATCTATACACCCACACATTCATCTAAATCCTCTCCCACCAATGGTGCCGAAAAACCGGGACAAGTAACAACGAACCAACATCCAACAACAATCGGGAGAACAAGTTACACAATCCAGTGAGTAGAAAGAAAAGAAATAACAACCAAACCAACAACCAGCAAAGTGAGGGTGGAAGAAACCATTCCCCCACAAAAGACAAAAACAGAAACCAAAGAGCAACGGCCACCCGCCAACGCAACCAAGTTCAGCACCCGCACCACATTCCAATCCGATCGCAGTGATCACAAGCAAGCAATACAATCAACAGCTGACGAGAGGAATCAAGCCAACCACAACGAGCACAATCCAAGTAAGACAATCCGTATAAAAGACTAGAAATTCAAGTAGAAATCCAAACATCATCCCAACACCCCCAAATCAAAAAAACCACAAGTGACCTTGAAAGATCGTCACCCAGAGCTACAGTTTAACACAGCATCCAAACCACCCCACGCTACCATTGAGCGGAGAAATGGAAAAATTACTAAAAACCCGTACAAACACAAGACGTAATTTGTCACGGCATGTGACAAAATTAGAAAAACTATTCTGTGCTGACGAGAAAAATACAATAGAATTGCAAATGTACTCGAAACGTCTAGCAGAAGAATTAGAAAAAATGAAGCTCAATAAAGAGCAAATAGACCGCACACGACAAGATGACGAAGACGACGAAGAGTACGAATTAAAACAACAATATTTTGACGATGCAGAAAGGTGGGGAGTGAAAGTAAACGCTTTCATTTGTGAACCACCAACCTCACCACATAATCAACCATGCGTCATCCAAAAAATTAACCCAACACCAGTAACTAGTGTCACGAGCAATCCAAAGCTACCCAAATTAGAAATCCCTTTCTTCACGGGCGAATTGAGCGAATGGAGAAGATTCTGGGAACAGTTTGAAACAGCAATCGACCACAACCAGTCAGTAACAACGATTGATAAATTTGTCTACCTGAAAACACTTTTAAAAAATGAAGCACTAGCAGCAATATCAGGACTGCAATTAAACGAAATCAACTACAAAGGGGCAAAGAAAATACTGAAAGAACGATTTGGCAACACCCAAGCAATAATACAATCGCACTTAACAAAACTAATCAACATGAAAGGGGTTGCCAAAGAAAACAATCCATCCAAATTAAGAACAACATTCAACAAATGTCAAAAACATGTATGGAGTTTAGAAGCTATGGCAATAGCAACGGAAACTTATGGAATCTTCATCATACCAACCATCTTGAAGATGTTGCCAAAAGAAATGGACCTTCAATGGATTTGAACCACACGTACAGAAGAAAGGAACAGCTTGCATCAACTGCTCGACTTCATCAACCATGAAATACAAGGTGTTGTGATGGCTAGCGCGAGAAGAGAAGAGAGTGAAAACGAAAGCTCAGAAGAAGAAAGTTCAATCACGGCAAATGTGAATTTAAAATTCAGAGACGTCAAAAACAAGCCTATATAATTCTGCGTGTTTTGTGAACAATTGACACATTGAGCTCAAGATTGAAAAAAAATAACGGATACCCAGGCAAGAAGGGACAAGTTGAAACGAGATGGCAGATGTTTTGTGTGCTTTCTCAGAAATCACAGATCGGATCAATGCATGACAAAAACAAAATTAGCATGTTGCAACTGCAAAGCAAAAAATTACCACAGAGCAATCTGCGCACCAATACAACCAAACGACAAGTCTGTTGAGAAGGTGACGATGGCAGCGGTTAGTCTCAACACTAAAGACATTTTTCTGCAGACAGTGAAAGCATGGATAGGAGGAAAAAATGGACAGAAACGACTAACAAGATGTCTACTGGACAGTGGAAGCCACCGAAGTTATATCGTAAAAAGCGTTAACGAAGAGTTAAACCTTAAACAAACAGGAGACGAAACACTAACAGTGACGGGATTTGAAACCAACAAAAAGCCAGCAACGAAAACGACTAAAAGTGACACTACAAAGCTATGTGGATAACAAAACAGTCATGATAGAATCACTGGAAACCGACAACACGTTTGATCGTTTACCTCCAGTCCCAATCGAGATTCAAAAAGATACAGAGAGCTGAAATTTGCTGATGGAAATGAAGAAGACAGACATTCATCAATAGAAATTCTGATCGGAACAGATTTTTATTACAAAGTTGTACAGGTTGAAATAATCCGGCTAGGAGAAAACTTGCAGATCCAGAAAAGCATACTCGGATGGGTACTGCATGGAAGCAGACCAGGAAGCCGTGTAAGCCACACCAGAAACTACCACATCAAGATAGCTGGAATGGGAGAAGACGAAGTGATATGAACATTCTGGGATCTCGAAAAAATAGGAATTAAAGAAGAGGAACAAAAGAAAACATCGCACTTGGACGAGGAAGTGTTGCAACAATTTTGAATAAAACTTCAAAATAATTGACAATCGAGCAGTAGTCGCACTACCTTGGAAAGAAGATCGAGAGTAAATGAGTGACAATAAAGTAGTCTCAAGAAAACGATTCGAAGGATTACTTCACAAATTCAAAAAGATAAAGCCTATGAGAAACGATACATTGACGCAATGAACGCTTAGTTCACAGAGGGACACGTCGAGGAAGCCAAAGACGAAGAAAATGACAGCTATTTCCTGCCACACCATGCAATAATTGAAGACACTCGAACAATCAACCAAAACTCGCATAGTATTCGATGGTTCAGCTCATGAAAAAGGGCTGAAATCGCTGAACTCTGTGTTGGAAACAGGACCTTGTTTAAATTCAGAACCCTAGAAACCATGCTTCGTTTCCGAACATGCAAGTACGGGCTGACAGTGGATAGAAGTAAGGCATTTTTGCAGCTTGTCCTCAGAGAAGAAGACAGGAGAGCAACAAAATTCTTCTGGCTCGACATGACAAGCACAGCAAACACTTTAACACCAAAAGTGGAAAAGTACCAATTCACAAGACTACCATTTGGACTGAACAGCAGCCCATTTTTGCTGGCAGCCACAATCGGACATGTTGCAGACATCTACAAAGATGAATTCCCGACACTACCAGACATCATCAAAGAACGGGATGTATGTAGATGACTTCACGACTGGGTCAGACACAGAAGAACAATTACAGGAAATATACTGGCAAATAAAGCAACTCATGAATCGAATTTCTATCCCCATGGTGAAATGCATCACGAATTCAACCAAGCTTAGAGAGAAATGGATGGAAACTGATGAATCAACAAATACAAGTAACGAAATAAGATGGAACCAAGTAATTTGTATAGGATGGAACCAAGCAAACGACGAACTACATCTAAATACAAAGACAATCGAAGAGGACACAAACCAAAATCCTTGCACAAAAAGAACACTTCTAAAAACCACAGCAGGAATTTGCGAAACCGTTGGACTTAAGGAACAACACCCATCACTGTTGTTGCAAAAATTCTCTTTCAAGACACATGGTCAAGAAGCATGGGATGGAACGACATACTTCCAAGAGATATGGTTAGACGACCTTACAAACCTCGAAGAAGTGCGAGTCCCAAGATGGATAGGAACAACAACAAACAAAGATCAACGTGCTCAATTGCATGTTTTCTGCGATGCAAGAACAAGAGCATACGGAGCAGTTATAAATGTAACAACAACAACAACAGAAAATGGCTACACTGACAGCAACCTGCTCGTAAGCAAACGCAGACTTGAATTGCTTGCAGCTTTGGTGGGAATGAGACTGTGGCGATATGTAATTACCGAATTATGAACACCAATAAGCAAAACAACCCTATGGTCAGACTCCACGGTGACCATACAGTGGATTCGAGAAAACCCATCCAGGTAGAAACATTTTGTAGCCAACAGGGTATCAGAAATCCAGAAGCATTCGAGTCCTGAACAGTGGAGACATTGTCCTGGGAAGGACAATCCAGCAGACCTGCTAACACGAGGCTGCACAGTGGCAACATTGAAACACGACTCCACGTGGTGGAAAGGACCGAAGTGGTTGACTGAGAAAGAAGCAGAATGGCCAACTGAGAAAACACCCAACTCACAGGAGGAGAAGAACCAAATCACTAGAGAACAGAGGCAAAACACCATCTCAATGATAACCAACTTCAAACAAGAGGTCATTGAAGTGAAGAAAATTAATTCTTACAAACGCCTACTACGCATCACGGCATGGATTCTTCGATTTCACAAGAACTGCAAAAGAGACAAAAAATTCCCGAACAGCAGGCACACTGACCACAGAAGAAATAGATGAGAGTAAACAAACGTGGATAAGAATCGTGCAAAGAGAAACATTTGGCGACGAACTACAAGTGATAAAGAACGGAGGAGAAATGCCAAGAAATCCAGAATTGCAAAGTACAACCCATACATGGACATCGGGGAGATAATCAGGATTGGGGGACGATTTGATTTTGGAGACGTTCCTTACGAAAAAAAGCATCTGATCATCCTTGACGGCAACCACCAGTTCACAAAATTGATGATCAGAGATGAACATAGACGTCTCAACCACATGAGCACAAGAGTGGTATTGTCAGAGTTACGCCGACAATACTGGATCCTTCAGGCGAGAAAATTCATTAAAAAGAGACAAAATCTTTAAGAAATTAAGAGCCAGCCCAGGGAGAATGACAGAAGCACCCATGCCACTCGACAGACTTAGACTAGAGAAACCATTCAAGGTCTGTGGAGTAGATTTCGCAGGACCACTCTATGTCAAAACAGACCTCGGTCAACAAAAAAGATACATTGCATTATTTGCATGCGCGGCGTCGAGAGCCGTACACCTGGAGCTAGTGCAGGACATGACTGCGGAAAGGTTCCTGAAGGCGTTAAGAAGGTTTTTCGCAAGAAGAAGCATTAGTTCGACAATTTACTCGGACAATGCAAAGTCATTCAAGAGAACTGACCAGGAATTGAGCAGATTGTTCGCAGCGAAAGAAAAGTAGCAGATCGATGTCTACCTGGCCCACATAGGTGTAACATGGAAATACATCGTGGAACGAGCAGCTTGGTGGGGCGGATGGTGGGAACGAATGGTGCAGACTGTGAAGCGCTGTTTGAAAAAAACTATTGGAAAAGCCAACTTGACGGATGACGAACTGCACACCATCCTGAATGAGATAGAGGCGACGGTAAACTCACACCCAATCACCGTCGATTACACGATTACCAGGAGGGACTGCCACTAACACCGGCTCACCTCCTGATCGGTGATAGCGGTAACATTGATTGCCAACCTAAGACCAGCGGGAATCGACTACGAACGGCGTATCCAAGATGTGGAGGAGGAGACAACAACTCATGCAGTCCTTCGAACGCAGATGGAGGAACGAGTACCTGGAGGACCTGACATCTTTTCACCAACTCACGATGCGAAGGAACGGGCCAACCTTTCAACCTGACGACGCTGTCCTCATGCAAGAATCAACACGACAAGGATGGCAGATGGCAAGGATTGTGGGGATGAAAACAGGACGGGTTGGACGAGCACGTTTATGCATTGTTCAGAAGACCGGCGGAACACGAGTGACCAGACCAATCCAGCTCCTGCACCCACTCGAATTGAACCTCACTAGCTTGGTTCAAGGTGAGGAGTGTGAGGGACCCACATGAAGCAGACGACTCCAACACATGTTATGTGATACGCTCGTATGTAATAGTTTTAGTATCTGTTTTAAGTTAGTATGTAGAGAAAATAAATATAGAGAAGGAGAAGCTGTGTTCGTGACTATCTCTATACACCCACACATTCATCTAAATCCTCTCCCACAAAGTGAAGCCAGAGGAAGAAACGTTCCATACGTTCCAAACGATTCGATTTTAGAATTTAATTTTAAATAAGTAGCAGACTAGGCAGACTTGGTCACTTCGTCCAAATCGCGCTGCTCAAAGGGAAGCGCTCACATTGATCACGTGGCTCAAAATAAAAGCTTCCAGTTAGGTCGAAGCAATAGAAGAAGATAGAGACAGTATGAATTCTCCATGTTAGAGGTCAGTGAAAAACTACTTTTGTTTTTGATATCACCAAAAATTTCTCCAGAACATGTTATTTGATTCGGAGCTATTCCACTTGGGATGACCCACGGCTGTTTTCGCTAAAAACCGGCGGCAGCGTTGAGCAAAAAAACGAAAATAAACAGAAGGAATTTACAAAATCTAATAACCAACGCATTGTTTACTAGGTAATAAAAAAACTATTTAATGCATACTGTAAATCGAATTATTGTTTCCATTTGTCTTTTTTCCCTAACCTAACCTGCAAAATAAACCCATAACCAAGTACAATCAAGTAGCAACACAAAACAGTCGGGCGTCTAATGGAAAAGTATAAAAAAAGAATAAAAACGTATTAAATGTAGGATTTGTTTTTTTCTTTAACCTAACCTGCTGCAAAATAAACCCATAGCCATGTACAAGCAAGTAGCAACACAAAACTAGTCGGGCATTTAATCAAAAAATACGAAAAAAAAATAAAAACGTATTAAACGTATTATTTGTGCTTTTTCCCTAACCTAACCTGCAAAATAAACCCATAACCAAGTACAATTAAGTAGCAACACAAAACAGGTCGGCCGTGTAATGGAAAATTATTGATTTCATTTTTAATTCCAAAATTTTTCATAAATGTTAAACAATCTCGAAAATGACGCGTTTTTATTTTCAGTTTCGTTTTCCCCTTTTAGCGAAAACAGCCGTGGGTCATTCTTTGTGGAATAGCGCCATTCTATCATACAAGTAATATCGGTTAATTGGTAATTCTAACCTTGGTAAATCTGATGAATCAGCCGATGTCTTCCTGACAAGTATGATAGGGTAGCACAATATCCGATTGACCAATTGTTTATACAAGTATAGTATTAACAAAAATCACAAAAACACGTAGTGTCTTAACAGTATAGGTACTAGCCGAATGAGAGTTCTGTTGGGTTCTCGGGGCTATTTTAATTGCTCATGAATTGTTACGTTAAACCAGTGTTTCCCCATGCCCAAGCTTGCGCACCTCTGCATCCTGTAAACCGACCCCCTCGCGGGCGCGAGGTCGACCTTTCTCGGTCAGCAGTGGCACGCGATTTCCGTGCTTGGCGCTCGCTTTTATTCTCCCCGTCCAAGAAAAGCAAGTTTTTTCGGTTAATTAAACACAAATCACTTTTAATTAATTATAAAATTCTAATTTTAATGTGTACAGTATGTATGTATTTTTTTGTTTTGTTTTGGAATTTTGAAATTGTATTGTATGTAACGACTGTAATCTGTTGGTGCCTAGGACTGTGAATAAAATAAAATAATAATAATAATAATAAACATAACAGTTATTGCTTTATTCACAATCAAAGATTTTTTCTGCACCACCCTTTATATTTGATAAACTATTATTAAATATAGTATGTGTCATTAAGCAAGTGTCAAAAATACATGGTCACAATGTATTTTTATTTTAATGTATTTCATTTCATTGCAATCTTAAGTTTAAGGCGTCTCTGTGGAAGAATCGTATTTTATTATAGTTTGACAGTGGTTTTTCTAGCTAGAAAGACTACTATATATTCTACATGGTCGCCAAGTATTTTCAGAAGAATTTATTTTGCTACTATATAACAGAAAATGTGATGGTGAAAGTGACCACACAAAATGTAAAAACTCAAATCTAAAAAGCTTTTTTTCAGTATTTTAAAACTTATAAAATAGAGGAGATTAATAAAACGCATGTTTATTGTACCGTACTTGAATACAACAATTGAGAAGTGTTTTGGGCAGGGGTCGCGGTTACTTGGCTATTATTGACTTGAAAAAGGTTGGGAAACACTGTTCTAGTGCATCAAAAACTTTTTGCACACACAAGAACGTTGAGCGAAAGAAATAATGAGGAGTGGGTGAAAGCAAGGTCAACCCTTTCTAATAAACTGATGCAAAAGAGTTCTGAGGAAGGAAAGGAGAACAAGCATTTTCATAAAGTCAAGTACTATACTGTAGCTAAATACAGTATATACTGTATATACATTAGGAAAAAGGTTCTTTGCAATGGCCTTTACTCGCCGGCGCCACTACACTGGGAAGAGTATCGGTATTCACAGAAGAATCGATATCAAAATCAACCCATTTGTTTATGTTCACGAAATGAATTTGGCGCGTCATGACGTCGAACTCATGATGTCATCCCAAGACACGTCCTCACTTCAACCAATCAGAGCAGAGCACGAATAAAACCCTCAACATTATCAACTGTCTCAAACCTGTTATGTAATAAGTGTAGTAACATAGACTAAAGAATTTCATAGACTTAAAGTAGCATAGACTGTTTAGTCTATGGTAGTAGGGTTTTCAAACCCCCTTCCCCTCAAAAAAAGAGGAAAAAAGTGGGTCGCAGTTTGAACCAGCGCACCGGGAATTTTCTCTGCTTCCTGGTAAGCCAGTACGCCACTGGTATAGTTTTCACTTTATTTCGTTCAGCTAAAACAACTAGAATTTAAATAAAAAACAAGATTAAAAATCCTTGTTCCAGCCTGGGATCGAACAAGGACCTCTCGTACTCGCGACAAGACACACTAACACGCTGAGCTTAGCTTAGCGTGTTAGAGCGTCTTGTCGCGAGTACGAGGGTTCCTGGTTCGTTCCCAGGCCGCGACAAAGATTAGTTGAATCCTTGTTTTCTATTAAGTTCTAGTTGTTTGAGCCAAAATTGATAGATCAAATTATCACGCAGGATTAATGTGTAAAGTTTCAAGTGTCTAGCATACTGGGAACAGAGGTAAAAACGACCTCGGAAGATTTTAAACAATTTGAAACACGTTTAACGACAGGCCAAGCTTGTGAAAAGGTTGTAAAAACTGCACCTCGTCAAATGAGCGCCAGACAAATGGGCGCCGACAGTAAAGCGCCGACACAAAAGAACATGATACATCGCCGATACAAATGAGCACCCGCCAAAAGCGCTCATCGGGTATGCAGTGAAGCTAAAGTGATTTTTCCAGGCGAAGCTTTTAATTGTTTACGTTTTTAGTAGTAATGACGATTAAGTGCAAATGAGACATTGAAAACAAAATTTTGAAAGTATTTCTCGACAATTATGTTTTTGTGTTAAGTTTGTTACGCTTGTTAAATAAAAAATTTCTGGAAAAAAACCCATTAATTTTGTTTCATTATTTTTTGATTTTTTGCAAAAATAGACTTAGAAGATGAAGGCAAAAATCTGGGAGTCGCGAACAATAAAAATGTTAAAAAAATTCCTAAGGGAAAAAAGTCAAAAAATTACTTTAATTCCAGGAATACTGGGGCCCTTTGTTTTCATCTTATTCGTGTTTTCTTATTCAAGGTGATTTTCCTTTTAATAACTTAATGATTTTTTTATATTAGGTCGTATGTTTATCAAATGCAATTTTCTAAAAACCATAATAAAATATACGGAATACAATATTTAATATTAATAATATATTCTATTTATTTAATAATAAAATTAATTTGTGTTGATTTAATAGATTAAGGCTACTTCAATTTTATCCGAGAATATAGTTCCAATGGTGGCCGGTGGGGAGGCCTACATCACTAGACTCGATTTTGTTTTTTTCCTCTAACCGAATCCCGAACTTTATAACCCATCTCTTAAACTTTCGCTTCCACCACCACCAGTCGACAGTCGTGATGAGAGTAATCGATTGCACATGTTTAGTAATGTAGGCCCCCACCGGCTAGCATCGGAACTATATTCTCGGATAACATTGAAGTACCAGATTAAGTACTAACTACATTATAATAAAAATATTTTTTTTGGAACTAGAACTAGAACTTAAATGTTTCACTGTTTCTAATTTTCCAATGATTGAATTATTCTCGCTGTTTCAAACAAAACGGTAAAAAGTCACATGTGGATGGTCTATGACGACATTATGATGTCATCACACGCTTTTAATGAATAAAATCCATTTTTACAAGTCAAACTTTTTTAATCAAACTTCATCGACTCTAACTGTTTTTTTTGACGTCATACACACGTCCGGGTGCGTTTTCGTGCTTTAGGTCAAATAACGAAATAAAAACAAAAGCAATGAAATGCGTCCGGAGGTGTGTTTGACGTCAGAAAAAAGTTCGAATTGACGGTATTCGATTAAAAAGGTTTGACGTGTAAAATGGGCTTAAAGTTTCCATAAACATGGCTTGCTAACTAAAACAAGAGTGACAAAATACATGATTTTTTGTAATTAACTCTTTGTTGATTGAATCGAAATAATCTTTTGTGATTAAAAAAAATGATCTGCGTTTCCATTCCCAATAGTTTTTTTTGTTGACTAAATGTGAATACTTTTTCAGAAAAATTCTCAAAAATGGTGCTTTCGTTCCCCTATTTTTTGATGTGTTGCTAATTGCTTTTTTTAATATTTTTTTATTGTTTATCTGGCGAACACACACATATATATATATATATACAGAGCTGGGCACAAGTCAGTTAATCAGTTAACAGTTAATTAACTCAGTTAAAAAAGTCGGTAACTTTTTAACTTTT
>JAQIWH010003023.1:0-21683 GCA_034695005.1 Cryptops parisi | reverse complement strand
GAGGCACAGTTTTCCATAATAATCTCAATATTGAATTTTTGTAACATACAACGTTATTCCGGGCAAGCCTTCAATTCTTTTCAACAGATCTGAGTGACTTATCTTCAAAATTTCTTTACTAGTCGCTCCAAAACATCTTCGAGTGTTGTTCCCCTATTATTGTTTTGTTTGTATGTTCTCATCCTAATTATAGTTGTTCTGTTAACAATTTACCGCTCTGCGACTGTAACAACCAACCCTAATGGGTTCTTTCATACATTTTGGCCATTCTCAATAAGTCGAACACCATGTGGAGCAAACTTTTACTTTTGAATTATTGCTTGATCGGTTTCGTACTGGTTTAATTGTCATATCCCACATAGCTATTGATTAATAACGTTTTTCGCAATCGAAGAAGTGGCCATCACAACCGTTCGAAAGTAATATTTTCTCAGAGCTTTTTAACGATGGACAGCACGAGATGTTGCCATGATTTTTGGACTTATGCGGTTTTTTTAATTTATGCGATGCGAAAGACTTTTTTTATTTATGCGGTTGTCGTTTTATGCGTTTTTTTGGTACATTGGACTATACTATACTATACACTGTATTCTCATTAACGAATGTAGATGACACTGACAGTACACGTTGTAATTCCCAGTTCGTTCACTCACAACTCATTCACTCAATGAAATAAAGAGTATAAGAAGGTGGGGTTACAGCACTGCACTGATACTGGGTATTAGTAAATCAGGGTAGAGTATAATATAATATAGATAGTACATACTGATGGTGTGTTTCTTTACCTATCATACAGTATATTTGTCTCTTATTTAGTTTTTTGATACTACTGTACATACAAGTAAACTTGGAACATTATGTAACTGTGAAGAATTAAACTAAAGTTTTTATTGGCGCCTCTCAGTAATCCGGTACTCTTTCTAATCCAGCTGCTGGAGGTTTTGTGCAAGGAATGGCCGAATTAGCAAGAGTTGACTGTATATAGTAAACTCACACACAAGTTTGTAGTAGACCCCAATGCTTATCTATTTTGTATTGATTCTATGATGTTCAATTAAACCATTAACCAAATGAAGATTGCTTTCCAAAATTTGTTTGGCACTTAGGCCCGGTTTTACCCATAGGCAAACTAGGCACTTGCCTAGGGCGCCAAAATATTAAGGGTGCCAAAATTTGAAGATGAAAAATAAACGAAATGGAAAAATAAACGAAACTTACATGAACTATTAAAAGCTTAGTACAACAAGAATGTGTTGCAAACGTTGATTTGAACGATTGTCTATATGTAGAAGATTTTCTCTGTCTCAATGTTTTAGAGTGAAGTGACATTTATTTTCTTTTATTGTGTTTTGCTAGTCATTTGAAAAGGTGAGCCTGACCCTTAATATTGACGAAAGGGGTTTGTGAAAACTAGTTTTGACTAGTGATATCGGGTTTTAACTATGTAACTCTTAAGTCAGGTTTTGACAAAAACATATACGTTTTTCACATTAACAATTGTGCAATTTAAGAAGGGGGGTGCCGAATTTAGTTGGCCTAGGGCGCCCAACTAAATTGCTTGCACCAGCCCTGGCTCCCTGGGCATTCATGTTAAACAGCCTAGCCACAACTGTGCTGTGGGTGTGCCGGTGTTCTTTCAATTATCACAACAATGTATTACACATGATCTTGTCACAGCTGAATTTTTCTGTATCAGGTGCAAGTCTTGTCTACTGGCTACCAGTAAGAACACCTCACTTCGATTTCTCTCCACAGCTACTACCATTGTTTTACAACACACTACTGTTACCGTCACAGCATTACATTCTCACAAAAATTGTGACCAAGATGTACTTATCGGCCTCAATCATTTCGCTTTCACCATTTCTAATGTGCTACATGAACATGAAGTTCAAGCACTTTACATCTCACAATTCGAGCTCGTAACCAGCATGAGTTTAATCTTGAAGCAATTGCAAGATACAACAACCAAACTCTCGGTCATTGAGGTGCAAAATACCTGATTGCATCGAAATCTTCGGTTACTACAAACTACTCAAACACTCCAAAAACAAAGAGGAAAAGTTCTTAAACAATGGTATTAAGAAACTACTAAATATTCTTAAGCACCACCCCATTACAGAGTAAAAAAAAACAGTGATAGTAAACATATTCACTATGCTTGTTGGGTCTGACCACTACTCCTTATAGCCTCTATTTACAGTTGATGAAATCGAGAGCCGTAACTAGGGTGAGGCGAGTGAGGCACTGGCCTCGAGCGCAGCAAATGAGAGGGCGCACCAGTGGGCTTGAGCTATGGGGGTTACTATTCTTTAAATAAACAATACTTTCTTAAAAAATTCTAGTGATTGTGTTGCAAAAGAATTAATTTGGTTTGATGATCATTGCAATTATAGTAGTACGACTTTGTCCAAGCAGTAGTTAGGTTAGGTAATCTTGGTTTATGGTTAGGTCTACTGCAACAAATCTGCACTATAAATTTGATCTTTAGACTAAGAAACCTGCAAGTCCTATAAGAAAGGGGTTCAGAGGGTACATTGTACCTGGGCCCGTGGTTCAAAAGAGGGCTCTCCTGGCCCTAAAACAAAAATATTCAGCAGAAAGAAACCAATATTAAAAAACAAGAGTGTCGGTTTAAAAAAAAAACAACAAAAAATCGACTAATCATATACTATCGCATATAACGTCCACCATATTCATCTATAATATAGCCATTGTCACTCGTAAAACTAAGACAAATCCATGGCCACCTCATTTATTATAACTCATCAATAGCTTTAGCCTGTATGAAGAAACATACATTCATACATCCTGAAAATATAACCCGCCTTGTCCGGATTGGCATATGGGGCAATTTCTAGGTGACCTAATATAAAAAAAAATGTGGGCTGGTGGGCTAAAAGTATTTACTACAATATTTGCATTCCTTGACTATATAATCTTTTTTTATTATTTAAAGATAAGAAAATCCGTTCAATAAACAGGGAATTCCCCTTTCTTAAAAATCCCAACCTTAAAAATTTTCTCCTTTATTTCTCCGTTTTGCAGTTATTCTTTCCTCTAAGTTACCCAGGGTGTATGTCTACTGGTGGTATGTTTACTTTTCTACTAGATTAGATAGCAAACAAAAATATTACAGAAGTCGTTACCTTTCTTCCCCAAAATAACTGGAGGCAGAAGAACTAAAGAATAGTGGCAAAAGTCACAGACACTAGTGTTGACAAAAAGCAATTTGAAATTTTACTTATTTATTTTTTTAATTATTTGATTCATTCAAATATGATTGGATGTACACCAAATATTCAATTTTAAACTTACTTTGTTATAAAGACAATAAACTTTGACGGTCGACAAAGAACATTATTGAAAGTAAAAGTGTTCCAAAAATCACTAAGTATTTTGGTTAAACTGAGTTTTAAATAAATATCATAATAAAAAGCTTATTTACACTTGTACTACATAAACTTACTTTATCATTTTTTAACACAGTGGTAAAAATTAAAGAACAATTCATAGAATAGAACAATTAATATTTTCGATACAAGTTCGATTTAATTCAAATTCAAAAATAAACTTATTAAAAGTAGCAATCAATACAGCTTGTAGATTATTCAAAAAACCACCAGAATAGCCTCAAAAGTCCCTAAATTGTTCCAGCAGCTGGGGAACACCCTTAGACCCCCCTCATTTTTTGAGGGCTTTTGTAACTGTTGTCAAGAAGAAAATTTTTAGCAATAGAAAGTAATATAAAACAAAATTTTGGTAATTTCCATAGTTAAAATACAATGGGAAATAGGGCAGTGTTTTTTTTTGGCAAAAGGGTGGTTTGTAGGAACCACCCGATCCCCCCTGGTTACGTCCTTGCTTCCACACCTAGTTAAAAATTTAGAAAAGCATGGGATCAGGAGCGGTCATCTGCTCAATGTCCTTCGTGGTGAGAGGAGGTGGGAAATTTAAGGTTTCCAGCAACAAAATCTCAGAAAAAGTCAGGAAACTCAATAGTAGGTACTGGTTCAGGAAAGTGACTAAGTCTGTCAGCATTAGAGTCTGACAACATTTGCTTTCTTGGGCATTAGACTAAATCATAATTGTAAGAACTTAGCATAAGTGTCCAATGTTACATGCATAAAGAAAGCATGTTTGAAGTTTGTTAGTCTTTCAAAAACTGCTGCTAATCTAAACAGCAGTTTTTGATCAGTGCGAATTTTGAAGAGATGACCATATTCCACAGATTCACAAATTTGTGAAACTTCCTTACGCCACATATGATAGCAAGAGCTTCATTATCAATTTGTGCATAATTATTGTATTTCGGACATTGTACGTGAGTGGTACACCACTGTGCTTTCATATTGTCATAAAGCTGATGTCTCAGCACGACATCCACAACATATTGAGAAGCATCACATGTCAATATGTCAATACGTTTTGTTATGTAAAACCAGAAAAAAAAAGATTATTATACTGTAACACAAAAACGAAAATTTAAACCTGTTCTTCTTTTGATATATTTTTATTGTAATTTTAGTGTCTCATTGAGACTGAATAAAAGAATAAATGAATAAATATAATATGTTTCTTCTGGTCAATATGAAAAGGTTTTGCTTCATTTTTTGAAAAGCTTGTGGTGATTTTAGGTCCAATCCTATGGAGTTTCTTTATCAAAAAGTTAATGTAAGGGTTCTGCAACAATCGCCTAACCAAAAGGAAAACTTAGTAAGAAAAACTTGAGTTAAAATTTAGTAAGTCAAAGAATGCTTGCAGCTTTTCTTTGTTTTAAGATGCAGTAGCATTGTATATAGATTGAGTGTTGTTGTCTGTGGGCCGAAAACTTTGTTCCTCAACTTGGTATCCCAAGAATGTGATTTTAGTTTCTCCAGCATACACCTGTCTTTGTTTGTCTATATACCAGCCTCCCTGAAGCACTGTAAAACAGTTCATATGCTGGACATTGGAATATTGGACATAAAAGATTTTTTGTGAGGCTATCTTTGAAGTATGGTATATCCCTAGGATGACTGCCAACAATGTCTCAACAAAGTGTTACAATATACCAGGAGCTGCCTAAAAATAAAATTGGAGACAATTGCATTTAAATACTCCCTTGTGTGTAATGATTGTTTGAGTTTTTCCTGTGGCATTGTCAACCAGGAGTTGTAGATAAGTCCAATATGACAAAATATCATCCTCCTGCAAATTCAGTGAGTAGTTGTGACATGGCCGAAAATGGATAGGGAATCTTGATGTGATATCTTGTTCAAAGTACATTTGTGAATCACCGAAAACAAATTTTGCCATTTGGCTTCAACACCGGTACGATAGGATTAGCCCACTCAGTGTAAGCAACAGGTTCTAGACACACACCTTATTGGACCAAGCCCCCTCAATGGTTGGCACCTTGTCGCGGTGAGGGGGCTTGCGTGCCTCTGTCCGCGAGCTATGCCAGCGGAAGGGTTTTTCCTCCTGTCAGGGTTACCCAAGCTGGACAGGTCAACAATGGAGGCCAGACTAAGATCGACTGGGACGGCAATATAGACCATTGTGGTTAAAAACCAACTCCTCTTCTTCTGGCGTTGAACTCCACGGCTTCACGGTGGGGAACAGTAGGAGAGGCGTGGAAGTGCCTGTTTTGGAAGATGTAGTCAATCGAATCCTTGTGACTCGGACGTGGGATCAAAGCACAGTGACGTACTCCCTCAAAGGCCAAAAGCCCTGTAGGATAGGAAGGGGAGGGCCAGTTCCAAGTTACTGGAGCTTAGGGCCTTCCCCGCTTCAGACAGAATTGCACAGGTTTTGACCACGTGATAGTGACCAGAAGCTGACTTTCTGGAGCATGTTGTGTTCCTGCGCCTAAAGTAATGGACCCCCCAACCGGGGAGAGGTCGTTAACTCCTTTCACTTTTTCTCTCAATCATGGCCACAACTAAAGAATTAACCCCAAACAATCCCTCATGCTCTCCTGCTACTAAGACTATGATTTTGGTTAGCGACAGTACATTGCACCCAACGAATGTTTCACGCCCATCTCTTCCAGCACGTTCAATCAGTCTTATCGATCGAACACGCTTTTTCATTGTTACTTGCCATAATGGGAGTTTTGCCTCAGTATCTCCTATTGTAATCCATAAATTTCTTGTTGCCTCTAATGGCGAAGTAGCTGACATTTTAAAGTTGCGCAATGGTAGCCTTATGATCAAGGTTTGTGATGCCAAGCAAGCACGTAGACTTTCGTGTCTCAAAATATTTGCCGATTTTCCGGTTTCAATAACAGTTCGCCAGTCTCTAAACTCCAGCAAAGGAGTAGTTTATAGTAGAGACATCATTTGTTGCTCAGATGACGAACTTCTGAAATCTCTCGAACCTCAACATGTGGTTACTGTACATCGCCTCACCAGGAAGAAAGACAATGAGCGGGAAGCGACTGGTGGGATTGTTCTCACTTTTTCTATTCTGACCTTACCCATGTCTGTCAAGGTGGCTTGGTTGAATCTTCCTATCAGGCCCTTTGTTCCCATCCCACTTCGTTGTTTTGCCTGCCAAAAGTACAGCCACGGTCAGTCACAATGCTCTTTTACCAAAATTTGTGGTGCATGCGACCTACCTGACCACTCTCCAGCAGTGTGTACACGGTCGCCATGCTGTGTAAATTGTTCTGGCATTCAGCCTTCTTGGTCTCCATTTTGTCAGTCATTTAAAGATGAAAATACAATTTAACAACTTTGAGTTGATCGCAATATTTCTTTTCCAGAGGCTAGTCAAGCTTTTTATGCTGAACGACCTAAACATTTTTACGCTTCTGCTGCTTCGAAAGATACTACACTACAGACTCGTTCTATTGCTACGCAAACCGCCACAATAACCACTCAGGACTCTGACACCGCACCGTTTATGTCCTATAGCCCCGCTGTCGTATCAACACCAATACCAGTTCTCCCCGCTACTGTGTTTCGGAAACCGTTACTTCCTCCATTATCCTCTCGTTCCCATAGCGTTCCCACACCTCTTTGGGGAGGCACCAAACGTGCACCAGACTCAGCATCATCTGCAACTTCAAGTGACACTTCCCTAAATACTCTCTTGTCTGAAGACAAGTTAACAACTCTCACATCACTTACCCCGTCTTCATGACCATCTGGTTCTGGTGTTAAGAAAGTCAAACTGAAGAAGAAGGGGAAACTCAAGTCTACTTTTTAATTAACAAGCCCCTTCCTCTTTATGGCCTTACTACAATGGAATTGTAATGGTTTACGTTCTCATTCAGCTGATATTGTCGCTTTTTTCTGATATTTCCCCATGCAGAGTTTGTTTCCAAAAAACCAACCTACATCCCGGTGATAGTTTTGCTTTGAGAAGCTACGATATCTTTTGCCACAACATCCCCCTGGATCAACATCGTGGGGGAGTGCTTATTGCAGTTCGCCAGGGTTTCACTGCTAGGTTCCTCTCCAATAACAATTATCAGCTGTTGCTGTCACTTGTTATCTTCCTTGGCAAGTTACGTTATGCTCCATTTATTTGCCTCCTGACCAACATTCTTATCATCAACAGTTGCACAATCTGCTTAATGAGTTTTCATCGCCGTTTATCGTTCTTGGCGATTTTAACGCCAGTCACCACGCACGGGGCTCTTCACACAATTCTACTCGTGGTATCGCCATGGAACGTCTGTTGTCAGATTTGGATGTTTGCATCTTGAATGATGGAACTGCCATCCATCTGTCCTTTGGATATCGCACATGGAGCGCTATTGATCTTTCGATTTGTAGTCCCTCTGTAGTTCTTAAAGTTGCGTGGTCGGTTCATCCAAATCTTTGTGGAAATGATCATCAACTCCTTGTCCTTCGCATCCTTACTGGTGGTACGCTGCCATCGCAAAACCGACATTGGGTTTTACGAAGAGCAGACTGGCCTCTTTTTACACGTTTCGCTGATTGGGGCGATCTTCATTTGTCCACCTCTGTTGATCAGATCTATCAGACCATCAGTGACTCCATGATTTCTGCTGCCCGTACTTTTATCCTCTTTTTTTCAGGACAGCGTACCGATGGTTTGTGCCATGGTGGAACGAACAGGTGGCGACAGCAATTCGAGACCGCATAACGGCGTTACGTCACTTCAAACGCCATCCAACTCCAGTCAACTTTACCATCTTCAAACATTTGCGCGCTAAGGCTCGCAGGATTGTGATGACTGCTAAGCGCGATTCATGGATATCTTACTTGTGTTCTTTGACAAATAACACCCCACTCTCTAGAGTATATGACAAAGTTCGGCACGTCTCAGAAAACTGTACTTCCCTTGCACCCTCCGCCTTAACATATTGACCCCACCTCTGTTGCCACTAAGCTAGCCCAGCCCTTTGCTGTAGTTAGCAGATGTGCGCAGTACGACCCTCGTTTTTTAATTACCAAAACTCGAGCGGAAGCCACTGCTCTGTCATTTGCTTCTTCACACGACAAACCTTGTGACCCACCCTTCCAACTTTGGGAACTGAGTTATGCTCTAAAGGGTTCCCAGATTACTGCTCCAGGTCCTGATCTCATTTACGTTCTTATGCTCAAGCATTTTTCTGACCATTCGATCCTCTCACTCCTATCTTTCTTTAATAATATTAGGAGTGATGGTGTTATTCCTTCCATATGGTGTAATGTCCTTGTCATTTCGCTTTTGAAACCTGGTAAGGAACGCTTTAATGTCTCTAGCTACCACCCCATCGCATTAACCTGCTGCGTTTGCAAGGTGTTTGAGCGAATGATTAATAAATGCCTTATGTGGTGGTTGGAACACAATAACATCCTTACACCTATTCAGTGTGGTTTTCGGCATGGTCGATCTACTATTGATCATTTTGTGTCTCTTGAAGCTTGCCTTCATGATGCTTTTCTGCACCGTCAACATGCAGTTGGCATTTTATTTGATCTCGAAAAAGCTTATGATACCACCTAGTGCTTTTGTTTGTTGAAAATCTTGTATGAGGCTGGATTACATAGCAGGATACCCTGCTTTCTTACCTCCTTTTTTCCAAGCATCTTTTTCGTGTGCGTGTAGGCTCTGCTCTGTCTCCATGGTTTTCCCAGGAAACTGGCGTTTCTCAAGGCAGTGTCCTCAGCACCACATTATTTGCTATTGCCGTGAATTCCATCGCACAAGCAATCAGCACTTTTGTCAAAGCCTTCTTCTTTGTTGATGATCTGGCAATTTTTTGTTGCTCATATTGCCTATCGGTGGCTGAAAGACAACTCCAGCTTACCATTAACCGGCTCGAACGTTGGGCTCTGTCTACAGATTTTTGTTTTTCCTCTGAGAAGACTGTTTATGTACATTTCAGCCGTCTTCGAAGGGAATATCGTGACACATCTTTTACTCTAGGAGGGAATTTCCTGCAAGTCCTACCTGAAGTGCGGTTTTTAGGCATTCTTCTAGATCATTGTCTTAGTTGGCTTCCACATATTCGTCAACTACACGTTCGCTGCCGTAAAGCTCTTGATCTTCTCTGCGTTTTAAGTCATCAGTCGTGGGGAACAGACCGACAGACCTTGTTGACATTGTATAGGTTTTTAGTTTGTTCTCGACTAACCTATGCATCAGTGGTTTTTTCTTCCGCCCGCAAATCGTACCTTACTCGCCTACATAGCATCCATCATGCTGGCATCCGCCTAGCTTTAGGAGTCTTCCGCACAAGCTCTGTCAGCATGTGCGTGGAGAGTGGAGAACCCCCTTTTCAACATTTGATGAATGACAGAAATCGCCGCTATGTTGCAAGGCTATGCAACATAGCGGCATGACAACCCTGCTTACCCATGCATTTTTAACCAACACTACTTGCAGAACTATGCTTGTCATCTAAGGGCCACCCGACCTTTTGGTGTCAAGGCAGCCGAATCCTTTCAATCTGCAACCTGGCCATTAATTTTTTCATTCATGCTAACTCTACCCTGCTTTTGGTCGTTACCTGAGATCACCTTTCACTTGGAACTTAGCTATGTGCGGAAAGATCTCACTCAACCCTGCGAGTATGTAGGATGGTTTTGGCATCTTCTTGACACATACCATGGATACGAAGCTGTGTATACTGATGGCTCTACGGGGGATCTTGTTGGCTTTGGGTGTGTTTCTCGCTGGTGGACATTTCACTGACGGCTGCCTGCCCAATAGTGCATTGTTTCTGCTGAGTTAATAGCCATTGTTCAGGCAATTGCCCTGAATCAAAGAAGACTACAAAACACAAGGTGTGAAATACAGGCATAAGCAGTAATACAAATACATTATGAAGGGTAAAAGTTAAGTAGCTTGTTTCGTGTTATCACTGGAGCTTGACTGGGTGTTCGCTCACTGGCGAAACCTTTTGACGGTAATGCATGTATTTATTTATTGTTTCTATGACAACACGTCGGCTAAAGGTTTAATGTCGTCATTGATATTCAAGTCACTGTAGTCCATACAATATGTGCAGCCATGTCCTGCGCAGTAGCCGCACATACTTGTGCAAGGAAAACCATTTCTTATTCACCCACATCTTTTCTCGCACCCAGATTTACAATTGCAGGATATGATGTTGAGTACCCGCTCCGGTGCTGGTTCTTCTTTAGTTGGAATGGGTTTCAGCTGATCTGCATCCGCCATCCATCCCCACTTTGTCTCCGGCAGGCCATCCCCACTCTGTCTCCGGCAGGTAATTCCCCATCCAAACTTGAACGTAGAATTTATAAGGCAGTAATAGTTTCAAGCCTCCGGTTGCAACCAAATGAGTAAAACAATTTGTTCCTTATCTGGTGGTAGACTCGGTATAAATGTTGTTTGGTCGCTTCAGATATAGGGGGAAGTGTAGCTAAATCAAAAGTTGTTTTAACAGACTGCTTAGCAACTGCCCTCCGGTAGAGACAATGTCTGGCTCTGTTTAAGTTGTTTTCATCTACACAGCTGTACAATGCAAAAGGAAAGGTTCGCCTACAGACACAATATCCTGGTGCATAGAATTCAATACATTGAAGACAGACACTGTTTCCCTTAAACAAGCGTCTCGCTGGAACTTCTTGAAAGACCCCTTTTTGCCTTTTCTGAAAAAAGCAGAAGTGATATCACATCCAGTTGCTGCATAGAAAAACAGGAGGTAGTTACGAAGATCTCCAAAAATCGCAATTAGCTCTTCACTACTGAAGACCCGGGCTTCTGCATCCTTTCTTCCCATCATCAGCATTTATACGTTGGTTCCAGGGTTGGATGTAGCTGCCATCAGGGCAAGAAGATTGGTGTCCTCGTCTACTATCACTAACGCCGCATCATTGTTAGCAGCTTGCACAGCAGTCTTCACTATGACAGTATCCGCATCACCCAGGGCTTGAATGATCTTGACTCCAGCTTTCATAAGGTGCCTTGGTAGCAAAGCGATGAATCGCACTTTGTATTTAACATTTTCCAAAAATGCTCTTTGTGCTGATGTTGAGATCGAAGCATTGTCGATTAAAGCCTCTGCCGATGCTCCTCTGGCGTATCTTTTGGTGTTCTTCGTCCTTGGTGCTTGGAGATTTGTAACCGTCGAAGACCATGGTAGCATCCTGTCCGAAGTGATTTTTCATGTACTTTACATATTGGAGGCAAATTTGGCTGAAATTTGCTAGACGCGCCCACACAACTCGGTGCAGATAAAACCCGCCATTGACTGTAAACTTTGCGTTCACTGGGAAGTTGTTCTTGGGCGATGGTATCTCTTCTAAAACGTCTATCAATCCAGACTTAGTGCCTTTCCGCATCAACGTCTCGTCAAACAGCGCTGGAGGCCTTGCTGCAAGTTCATATATCAGGTACTCCTCGAGGTCATCATCGTCACGCACAACACAGCAATCGGTGAAAAAAGTTGGTTAAAGCAGCCAAAGCCTTTGCTGAGGCCTGTGCAGAGGCCAGGGTTGACTCGGCAAGCAGACAATGTTGTAAAGCTTTATCATCACACACAAAATAGTCTTTCAAAGTCAAATCCAATGTAACATCAAAGTTGCAATATTTGGCTAACGAAGTTTAGTGATGTAGGACAATTCTTTCATCTTGGTGTTCATCAGTAAAATTGGAACAATTGATAAAAATTTCTGATGGTTTTGGTAAAAAGTGGTTTTCAGAAGGTCGATAAGCTCAATAAGAAAATAAATGACTTATCTGTGAGCATGTTTGGTGATACTAATGATCGGATCATGGAGTATGTTTGGGCCCCACACCACTAAAAAATGCAGCCTTCTTTTGAATATTCTGGGTGATGTTGTCAACTTGTAGGTAATACTGAAGACATTCAGCATATGCTTCTCAAGCAGATGTTTACTCACATCAAATTCTTCAAAGTGTTACAGGCTTGAAGTTGCCATAGTTTCACTTTGATGTAGTATAAACATGTGCCACCAACTTAACAAAAGATAAAAAAATTTAGGAGACTTGTAAAGTCACTTCTACTGTTTCATGAGTGTTCATAAACAAGTTCAGAACAAAATTATCCATATCCCATCCTTGTCAGCAATTTTATGTGGGTGAAATGATTTGGATCAGGAAATAAACTTGACATGTGCTTAATATCATTTTATGGCATGCACAAAAGTGTAACAAAGGAAGCTGTGCTTCTTTTACCAAGACAAAGAGTGATTTAATTAAGACAATGGATGCCTTTTGTGAAGGCTGGGTGAAAACATGTTAAGAAAAAGTGGAAGTCAAGTCCTAAAAAAACAACATCTACCCTGATATATTAGGGGCACTCAATAAATTACCAGTGGAAGGCTATTGTGGAAAAAACTACTGAACAAGAAACAACATCAATTAGCATGGGAAATATCACATCCCTTAACGAAAATAATGTGCATGTGCATTTTGTAGTTAGAGACCACGCATCAAATCATGTGATAAAAAATAAGACCACAATGCACACTGCCCATGCACTGGTTGCATGCAAGACGACCTCTGAGCACTTATATCACAGCATTATCCTACTCCATGATAATGTTCACCCCCATACAGCAATATATGCAAAACATATACACTTACCCCTGAAATATGCATTTATATGCATTAACCCCACAAAATGTACATTTATATGCACAATAAGATACAGTAATTAAATCATCTATATGTTATTTGCATACCCACACATTTTTAGAAGGCTGCACATGAATGATCTTAATATGTAATTGCTAGAAATCTTAGATCTACTTATAAGCATAACCCTTTTTCAATATACCATCCTTCAACTAGACCTTCAATTTCGTCCTCTAAGTAATAGCTTACTGCAATGATAACATTGTTTTTCTGTTCACTTTTAATTTAAATACATTTTGTTGTATGCCCTCATTGTTGATGGAAAAATTTTTTTATTATACAGTTCACTGATTTAATTCATGCTGCCAATAGTGTTAATACAAGAAAATAAAGAGAAAAATTCATCACAATTGCCCACCAACGCCGAGTAAATCAACTTAGTATTAAATTAGAAAAAATTTACCCACCAAATATAATCATGTACTAACTTCGAGTACAATCATAATGTATAATCATGTCGAGTGTGATGGTTTGTGTGTAATAATCAGTAGCGTCTACTGAACAAAGAGTGTTTAGTTAGGTGCGCAAACTTGTGGTGGCATGGAGAAAAAAAGTTGGATATATGGCGAAATATGCAAAACATGACATGGGTGTGAGTTACACTACTAGCGTTTGAAACAACGTTTCTCAATTAAAGTGTACCGTACTCCTTTTATATTGTGTGAAAAGAACAGAATCCTATCAATAATTACAAAACATAAAAGAATGCGCTGAAGGCAAAAAGTTTTCCTGATTCAAGGTCAAATACTTTTAAATTGAAGATACAGTATAAGTATAACAATACATGCATAACTTTATACTATAGTAGTGTTATTTGGGCACTGTCTCTGAGTCCAGATAGTTCGAGCATTTACATTAGAGATCTCGAAAAGAAATCCTTATTTTCTATTCAACAAATTTAAATAGAAATTAATTTTAATATAAAGTTAGCCCAGGGAACAGGAGACTGCAAGATTTGTCCTTTCACATGGCCTATGTAAATAAATGCAGCTGCCAATGACATAAGCTGCCCAGTAAAAGCAACTTTACCAAACAGTCTCATCCATTAGATAAAAATGTACCTTCAATATTTTTAACTTTTAGTGTATAATTTATTTTAATTATGCAAATGCAATATTTTAAGACTGAGCAAATCATCCTTTGTTGTGTTTTATGGTTGATTTTGCTGGGTCATTGGACAATAATTAAATTATGTTTTAAAAAATTCAGAAAAAAATATTTCAAAATTTTTGAGGGGGAATTTCAGAATTCTAGGGGGAAAATCCCCCCCCCCCTAAACTGGCCTGGATAAATCACTAGGTAGGTGAGTATTTAGTTGGAAAAGATGCACCCACCAACTGCCCGAAGACTTGTAATATGGTGCACATAGAATACTCAAGCTGTACAGCATGTTTATGAATTGGTCAAAGCCTGACAGCTTCATAAACTAGAAAACACGATGGATAGTACGAACATGATTTCCAAGCAGCTTTGGAAGAATAACGGGCAAAAGGCACTGTTTGCGAAGAGGTTCATAAAGCGGGCAGTCCATCAGAACATGATAAACCAACACTTGAGAACTACATGCAGGGCATCACGATAGAAACTCCCCACAAAGAGGAAACGCATGGGAAAACTGTGCATGTCCTAAACCGCAACCTTGCATGCATTACTTCATTCTTTCTAACAACAAAAAAAGAAGTCGCCCATATTCCAATCATGTTTATATAGCTTTCAGTTGTTGTTGTGTACTGCGGCCCATTTCTCTTCCTAGGCTGAACGAATCTGCAGTTTTTGCCAAGCTGCACGTCATATGATGCATTGCAAAATATGGCTTGTGAAGCTCTGCTTTAGCTGCTGCATCATTCATTGCCTCGAATGCCAACGTGGCCTGGCACATAAACAAAAACAATAAACTTGCCTAATCCTGCAAAGTGGCAAAGAAGTCCGTGATAAGCAGAACCAATGGAAACCGAGAATAGAAATCCAGTAATGCCTGTAACTCACTCAAGGAGTTGGAGCAGACCAGGAACCAGCAAACGTGGCTCTCAAGGAAAAGTGACAATGCCCTCGCAATAGCTACAAGTTCAGCTGAAAACACACTGTACAGAAATGGAAGATGTCTACTAATGGTAAAAGAGCGAGACACGCATCCAAAACCTACTCTATTCAAATCCTTCGATCCATCTGTATAAACGGCCTCAAAGCAACGATGGTGATGGAAGATCTGCTCCAAACAACCGATTTCTCTGCAGGGCAAGTGAAAGTTTGCTGCAAATGGCTTAAGTTCATGACAAATGGAAGTGGTGGAAGCATCCATGGAAGACAAGATGGTCAAACAAAGTACCGGAGACCATGTAGCTTTGGGGTGAAAGAATGCTGCAACACAAACACTCAATAAATGGGTGTCCTTGACCCTGACTCTCCCAGCATACAGCTGCATGTTAGATAGATGAAACACACACTGTGATGCAAGATTGTCAGGGGTGGCATAAAAACGCACCACGTAACTGTGTGTTGCGGCATGCAGGAGGTGGTGAAATGGAAGCTCTTTGCACACATGCTTATCACTGGGTTTGTTCAAAAAGACTCCTAAGGCAATGTGAATCCCAACATGGTGAATGCTATAGAGCCAACCGGTGAGATGAATAGGCAGACAAAAAAATCGCACCATACACTATACAGAAGCCGAGACCTGTGCTAGAGTATGGTACAGATCAACGTGACGTGGCGTTCAGCACTCCAAGATTGATGGGTTAAGATCCAAAGGAGGTCCAATGCTTTCCGACAGCAAAGCTGCAGGTGGCAAACATGGCAAAGCCAACTGAGCTTGCAATCAAAAATCAAACCAAAAAACAAACTTTTTTTTTCATTACAAGATGAATACCACCAAGAGTCAAAGATGGATCCACAAAATCCCGATGCAAATGAAATGAACACACACCATTATTTCTGAAGGGAAATAAAACCTTGTGGCTCTGGACCATTCCTCTAAACAACCAATAGTGAGCTGGAATTGTCACTCAGCCTACAATAAACGATAGGAACAAAAGATAGCCCTGGTTAACAACAAATAAACAAGTAATGACAGGAACATATCTGTTGGGCAATGGAGTTCACTGCTACTGCAAATAAGGTGATGCTTAAAAATTTACCTTGGGGAACTCCTGGATAAGCAATGTAAACAATGCTGCACCCATGTGGATGCGGAACACTCTAGATGACAAAAAATTGCAGGAATGGGCTTTTACTAGCAATGTTTTTGTCATCCAACAATTTTTTATCCGGCTGCGTAACCTAGCATCATGCAAACTTTTAAGATAGGGTACTGCTAGGTCGTGTTGCAATCTTTTTCCATGTTAAAAAAGACACCGATGGCATATTGGTAAAGAAGGAACACATTGTGGAGGCTAGACTCAAGAGACACAATGTGGTCCACGGTTGAGCGTTAATGACAGAATCCACCCTGGACGGGAGTGAGGATCTTGGTTTGCTTAAGCCACCACACAAGGCACCTGTTGACTATTTGCTCAAAGAGTTTACACACACAGCTGGTAAGTGCAATCAATTTGTAACTCTCAGCCTCAAGGCAATTTTTATCAAGCTTCAAGATTAGGACAACAGTTGCTTTTTGCCACGTTGATGGAATGGCACCATCACTCCACATCCGATTAAAAATAGCTAGAAGTGTTTCCAGAGAATGCAATGATAAGTGCTTCAACATGCGAATGTGAATGCTGTCAGGACCTGGAGTAGTGTTTTTAGAGGCACGTGAACCAGAAAATAATTCTTACAAATGGAAGGTGGGGTTGCATGGTTCAGGTTGAGAAAAACCAAACATCAGAGCCTGGTCTCAGCCCAATTTTTGTTGACCAAAACACAGGATCATAACTCTGGCAGCTGCTAATGATAGCTAAAGTGTGTGCCAAGGCAGTAACAATAACTAACGGACAAGTGACGACTCCATTATTGACATTCAAGGCAAATATGAATCTACTAGAATAAACTAGTTCATCTGCCAGACAACCTACAGACTTTATTATAAATACAGAAAATTGAAGCAGTGGAACTCAATGACAACACATACGCCTTCCAGGAGGCATGCTTCGTTGCCAGAACTCAATGACAACACATATGATTCCTTCCAAGAGGCACGCTTTGCCGCCAGTACTCAACATCTTGCATGAACACAGTGTCTCTTAAAGATGGTAAAGCTCACTGGCGTCGGATGATGCTTGAAGAGGCGCAATGCACACTTAGGAATTTCCTGGTTTTTCAAAATAACGCAGCACCAGACTTGCACCCCTTTCACGAAAGGAATGGTCTTTTGCGCAGCGAACAAAATAGATCCACTTATGTTATTGTAAGTGTTATCGATGGTGGATGTCGGAATCAAGTCATCCCACTCAGCAAGATTGGTAAAATGGGCTCAATCAGCACGCCTCAGTATCCAATGGTCTGGACCACTGGTAAGATTGCCATCACGATGTAAGTAGATGACAATGGTGTGGTGATCACTCCCACACAGATCTTGATGAACTCATCAGTCAACCAGGGGTACAACAGCAGGGCAAGATAGTGAAAAATCAATAGCACTCCAGCTGCAGTACACAGCAACGAAGGGAGTATATGGGCCGTTATTGAGAACACATACATCCATGACTGAAGTGAAGCGTTCCAAAGAAACGCCACGGGTTGAGTTGGTAGCACAACTCGATAAATGATGGTGAGCGTTAAAATCACCAAGAAGCAGAAAAGGTGTTGGTCGCTCAATAAAATCGATGATGGTTTAGCAATAGGTGCGTTGGTCAGGCGGGAGGTACAAGGAGCATTTGACATGGAAAGTGACAGGTGACAGCCACTGCTTGCAACTTAGTGGTAAGATGGAAATCCACTGCTGCAAACTCCTGCCAAACAGCAACTAACACTCTCCCACGAGACTGATCAGATAGCATGTCACGTCTGAAGACATGATAACCAGCGATATCATAGGTAAAATCACCATGCAAGTTGGTGTCCTGCAGGCAAATACAACTTGAATGGACCTGGGCAGCAGTACTTGAAAATCTGGTAATCACTATTGAAGCCCAGCACAGTTCTAGTGGACGATTGCCAGAAAGAGTTAAAAAAATTGGTCAGAAAAAAGGTACAAAAACAAGAAAGCCCAGGAGGAATGACGGGATGCTGTCATAAGTTAAGCTTACACTTTGTCTTTCTTTTTTTTCTTCACAGTGGAATGAGCATTTGGTAAATCCTGAGTCACAACCACAAAATCTTCTATCTCATTCGGTTGAAGCGAGACGTCCGCTGTGTTTTTTCCACTATACTTCGTCTCTGCTATCTTTGGACTGTCACACTTTCTGCGCAGCTTCCGTATTCACTCGCCATGGCTGTCATCATGGTGGTAAATTCAAAATATGATAGTAACAAACAAAAACTGCACATGTCATTTACCATCTGCAAATATCTGTTAATTGATTTTGCGAGTAAATTTATGCTTCCTTGACCCAGTGACCAGATTAAATTAAATTTTAACTTCCATTTTTAATTTTTCTTCAAACATGTTTTATTTTTTACTAATTTTTTTGTGGTGTTGTTTATTTTGTGCACTGCAGTAAAGTGACTCAGTATTTTAGTTTCAGGTTTCAGTATTGAGCATTACGTAATTTATGCATGACCCCCAATAGCGATTTATCTGATTGATTGTTTTATTTTATAGTGTTAAATTTATTTATTTTGCCGAAATTAGTATGTTTTTAACATACTACAAATATCCAAATCGGGTTTTAATTTAAGTACCAAATTTAAACTACAAATTAAAGTTTTTAAACACTGAACTACGTTTTGTTCGCCATTAAGTACCTTGATGGCGTTTGCTGAGTGATCAGGTTTCACGTCTTACAACAAGACTTACGAGAGACTTGCGCAGATGAAAATAAATCCATAGTTAGCAGACACAAAGCATAGAGTGTGAAGGAGACTCTGGATCAGCAACACACTTTGTGCCATCCCTGGAAGTTGGTGGAATACTTCCACAGTGTTTTGGGAAGGAAAAAGTGGCAGCTCCCTTAGAACTAGATAAAACTCTGCTTGCTGCCAAATTCACCTTGGGTGAAAAAGTTTAGGTACTTTACTTTAAACTTGACGTGTCAACGTCTGCACACGCCATTCACCAGGCAGTTTCATCAAGCGGACGCTGATGAACATGCACCAATTCAGTTTTTATAGCCAGAGAGTCCTGAGGAGGAGCAAGTCTGATGAGGCGCTCAAACAACAGTTGCACAGATTGGATGAGATTTCGCATCAAAAAATGCAATAGGTGTCTCAGGAAATGAGATGTTTTGGCTCACTCAAATTTGCTAGATAATTTTCTCATCTTTGAAGATAGGACACTTGGGCAACCAGGCAAAGTATTACCACTGCAGTTGGTGCAGCAAGGCGAACATGTAGCATGGTTTGGCAGCCTGCAAAGGCCAAACACTTTAGCTGATGGACAACGCAGCTGTCCATGCCCATACTTTTGACAAGAAAAATACCGCAATAGATTTGGAATGAATGGTCAAACAGAAGCTTGATCTGATGTAAACTGCCTTGATCTCTGTTGACAAAATTGGGCTGACAAAAGCAAGAATAAATCCACCAGCCTCAACCCTCTCATTACCCTGTTTTCGAGTTAAGATATCGGACCGTGATGACATGATGCTGTTACAATTGCTGAACAATCTCTGCGTCAGTGGAAAGAAAGAGTTCTCGATCATCAATTACTTCTTAGCAGGAGTTTAGCAACTGATGCACAGCCATGGTAACTGGAGAACCAACAAGTGACTTTACAGCAGAGAGCTTTTGCCCCTGCTCGGCATCTCGAACCTTAACTAAAAGACTCCTGCTACGCAGCTTAGACACATCCTGAAGATCACTAATTTCAGCAACTAAGTGACAGTAAAGACCAATTGGAGAGACCACTGAATGAACCATCCATTCGACTTACTAAAAAAAAAATTAGCGTTGTTCGTTAACAGAACACTGGTTTTTTTGACAAAACATTATCTACAACAACATTACTAACATTTTCATCGATCACAAAAATAGACGAGGGACTTTTTGCATTAATCATCATGATGATTTGGAGTTTTTCAGTCTCCATACTTACCACCCATTGTGGAGCCTTACAACAAAATTGCCCAAAGAGAAGCCACCAGTTTTGTGACACCAATGATACATGGAAGCTATAGTTTTAAAAACCATTGTTTGGCACCTGGATAGTTTGTTTTGAATCACCTTAGCTGGTGCATAACAGTCAAATTCCGAAAAACGCATACGCAAGCACCAGCAGCCGAATACCCCAGTACTGGGTTTCGTAAAGGGGTTTCTTCTTGGACAAAGCAGAGGCTAAAGCAGTGTGTTGGTTAGCACATTCCCTGAGTATTCTGTATTCGCCTTGCTTAACTGCCAGGATATCCCTTTCTGCCATACCGGTTGCAATGCACAGCAAACATGTTGGTGGGCATGCAGATAACAGCAAAATTCCCCCAAATAGGTAGAATGGCCTGACTGCGGATCTACATCAGTACGTCCAAAAACTTCACGTCCAAAGACAAAACATCCAAAACCATTACATCCAAAACATTCACATCCAATGGTCAAAACGTCCAAAAATACATCCATAATAAATAAAACCTAACCTAACCTAAACTGTGCTGTTTTGGATATTGAGCATTTTGGAGATTTTGGACGTTTTTATTTTGGACGTTTTGACCATTGGATGTGAATGTTTTAGATGTAATGGTTTTGGATGTATTGTCTTTGGATGTAAAGTTTTTGAACGTATTGACGTGATACCCTGACTGCACCCCAGGCCAACAAACACATTGATCCCAATGTTTTTATCAGTGCCTTCTTAAGGTTTTTTGGGAACATTGGTTTTTTAATATTGGTTATTAATAAGGTCCCAAAAAACTTATGAATTTATAAACAATATGGCAGGCAGCATTTCAGCTTCAGCATGGAGCCATGAAATCCCTTACTCTTATATTGATAGACTTTTTGACCACTCTATGTTAGCTTTAGGTCAATTAGACAATGTAGCCATAATGAGTAGTGCAACATTGTGAAAAGCTTTTATTGCTTAATTAGTCCAGGATGATAAACAGTACATCATTAAGGGATGTCAAACACTTGGTTGGTCCATCATTCCATTTGTCAAATTTTAGCTGGATGCACAGTTCTTTTAGCCATTTGAGTTCTTTAAGTGCCTCATAGATTACAGTTGTTTCAGATTGACAAGTGGATACAAATGTTGGTTTGTCTTTTAGATTTCCATAGTATCGTGTTTCCACCCATCAGGAAAATAAACGCAGTAATTAATTTCTTGTTTGTTTTTTTATCTTTCCAGCTTGCATCAGTGAAACAGATAAAATTTTCATTTTCAGCTGTGAAGTGCAATGAATTTTCAATAGTCCCCTTTGAATAGTGTAACACATGCCTTGCAGCAGAGCTGGGCACAAGTCAGTTAATCAGTTAACAGTTAATTAACTTAGTTAAAAAAGTCGGTAACTTTTCAACTTTTCAGTTAAATTCGAAAATCGTTAACTGATTTCTTAACTTCAGTTACTTTTGAGTTCCGTTACTTTAACGGA
>JAQIWH010003022.1:0-21687 GCA_034695005.1 Cryptops parisi | reverse complement strand
TTTTCCTTCTATTATTATAATGACACTATTTTTTGTATAAGTGTAAGACAATGTTTATTTTTATTGGCTATTTTTTTCTTTTTGAGATATAGTTTCTACATAATGAAGAGAGGGAGGAGAAAGAAAAACACTTGATATCTTATGTACGATTTTCTTATCATGGAATAAACAAGTTAAAAAAAAAAAAAAAAAAGAAATTAGCTAAACCTACATTTAGGCTTATTTTCTGGAGAAATTGTTAGCTTGCCTTAAACAACGCTTAAACAGTTGTATTACAAGGTATTATTTCATACCTTACCAAAAGAGGCTAGGCATTCTATAAAAAAGAGCTCATTGTCTTCCATTCTATGACCAACATCTCAGTTTCAAGACATTTTCTCGGTTCGTTTTTACGCGCTGTTTTAACAACATGAAAATTAATGTTATCTATACCAGATTTATGATTTTTATTACCTCTACATCATTTACAAATGTATTTAAATAACATAAATAAATCAATATTGTACTTGTATTTGTGGAAAAATATTTATACTGCGTGTACCAAAATTCGTATTTTCGAAGATAAAAATCTAATGTACAGTGCGATATATAAACTATTGAAATTATTCAAAACCATTTCCAACATTGAGAACTTAAATTTAAAAATAAATTTTGTACGCATAAAAAAATCAATAATAATATAAAAAAAAACAACGCTTGAAAAACATAGAGAAAAGGCACTTTCTTCTCTTTTTAACACGAAAAATCACTTTAAGCAAAAATATGTCAGAATCCATTCTCGTGTAAAACGGGAGTTACCTGTATTGAAAACAGCTTCCTGTATATTGAAAATGTCATTTTTTTTGTGTGATCATAGTGTCGGAAATAAAAACCATTTCGTAATGCAATGAAGTTATATTCGAACAGCGTCGTTTTAATGTGCACCGAAACTCAACGCAGAACTCGTATTACAGCGAAGACGATAAACTTTGGCTTTAGGTTGATGGGGGTAGTTTAAGTAAAATATCGTTAACATAAATGGAATATTTTAATGTTGTTGTATTTTTTAATTAACCTAACATGGTATCTACACCCATAACACTAGGTTAAATTAGGTGAAAACAACAATAATATTAAAATATTACATTTATGTTGATGATATTTTACTTGAATTCCGCCCACCAACCTAAAACCAAAGTTTACAGTGAAGCCTACACGAAAAGCACCGCTGTGTAGTGCCGTCAAGTTGAACCAAACACACCGCTCGCGTTATGCAGTGAAGCTTTCGATTTTTATTCAAAGTAAAACTAGCAATTCAAGAGAAAGTTAAATACTGTATTAACAAGTACATTAAAACTGCTACTTTAAGCATACTCCTTATATAACCTACTGTAATATTAAGATTTATTTTATTCAAAACAGTCTCAAAGACTAAAAAATAATGTTCAATAAACCAATAGACACAAAAATATCACCTTATTCAAATTAACAACAAAAAAGGTCACGTGACTAAACTCACAGAAACTTCCCGCATATTTATTTGTATTGGTTTAACATCAAATTGAAACCAGAAACCGCAACACTCGTAAAAATGCACTTCGATTTTGCATACAAACAAAAAATAGAAACTGGAAGTTATGCTGAGTTAGGAGTAACTATTAGTGCTGCCACCACAGCTAGCTTTAAAAAATAAGTTGAATTCCCGGCTAACTTACAAAACTCACAAGTGAAGCTAATATTAAGAGTATACAAGAGTCATTCAAAATCCAAAAAACTATTTTTCAACTACTGTACTTTACGGTTAAAAATTTTCCAAAATTAACTATTCACCTTATAATTTAATTATATAATTTGCCTCAGAATGACATAATAATTCAAATATAATATAAACTAACAAAATTAAAAATAAAAAAATGAACAAAAAAACATCAACACACCATTACTATTTAACAGACGTGCAATTATGTGCCGGATGCAAGAATGTGTCGCAAAATCGTGAACTATGTCGAGAGAACAAAATTTTCATATGAAACGTCGCGAACAAAGATGACAACCATGAAAAAACCATCAACATAGAAAAACCATCTTGTAAACGATAGTGTTTTTCCCCCCTTTACAATATACCAGAAAATGACGTGCGTTGTGAAAGCGTTGACATGACCGGAAGGTTCATTAATGCAAAAGCATCCGGCAGGTTTTGAATCTTCCACCAGGTGCCACCACCTTCGTCGAACGATCGATCAACACTTTCCTCATTTTAACACGATTTTCAATATTTTCAAACCTTATCCATACAACAACCACAAATAGTAAGTTTATTATAGAATAACGAGTATGTGTTACCGGCAGTGGATAAAATCCAGGCATTCTGTAGAAATCCTAGCCTCTTTTTGACAAAGTATGAACTAATACTTTGTATACAACTGCTTAGGTTAGTTTACGTTAGTTAACATTTCCTCTTAAAAAAACCATGTAAGCCTAAATATAGACCTAGTTTTAAACCTAAATTCTTGCTTTACGTAACTATTCCAATACTATTTTCATACATTGCCTAATTTAGGTTTGGCATTCTATAGAATGTCAGATGTTATAATAAACGGTAATACCTGATTTTATATGTATTCACGAAATCGCGAATATTTCTGCATAATGTTTAAGTGCATTTCATTTTCTTCCACAGAGAACAATTTCTTTCACACGCAAACTAAGACGTGTAACATGATATACTGCATGTAATTATATCAACATCGATCTTTGTATCACGTTCCTTTGCAAAAGTAATGAGCTTAAAGTGAAATAGAGGCTGAAATAAAAAGTTCATGCGTGAGATGTGATCATGTGACGAATGTAATATCATTCAATGAGGTTAACGTAGCGTTGAACTTTTGTATCCAATTTCAAAACTTCAAATTTTTTTTCATTAAACAAATTTTTAAATAACCGCCGGTATAATAAAATAAAAAAAATTTAAAACAAAAAATAAATAAGTAATTAATAAATTTTTCAAGAATTTTTATAAAAAATTTTCCTTCGTAATAAAAACATATTTTTCAATTAAGATACAAAAAACAGACTCATATACACAAATAATAATTTTTTCATTATGTTATGATGTTTCTATTAAAAAACATCTTCAAATTAAAACGAAACGTTTATTATTATATATTAAAAACAAAAACAAAAATAAAATCCTATTTCATTATACTCTTTATATTAGCTTCACTTGTGAGTTACTGAGCTGGGAATTGAACGTATACTGTCATCTACAATCGTTTATGAGAATATACTGTAGAGTCCAATGCATCAAAAAACGCATAAAACGAGAACCGCGTAAGTTATTTGCATAAAAAAAACGTATAAGTCTTAATGTAAAAATCAAAATCACATATATAAATAAATAAATCAAAAATTTCAGAAATAAAAAATGATATGACTCAAAATTCGCATAAATCAAATATCGAATTACTCAAAGATCGCATAAATCAAAATTTGCATATATTCAAACATGCAGAAATTAAAAACGAATTTTTTTGCATTATACATCTAGATATAGTTAATCTGTATATGACGTTATATAAAATATACGGTATATACAAAATGTTTAAAAAGCATTTTGATGCACTTGTTCATTATAACAACAATAATTTCGAAACTATGCCTATTTATATATAAAAAAAAAATTCAAAACTATTATTTTATTTTTTTTTTCAATATTATATAATTTTTAAATAAACAACGACAAAAATATAACCTTAACAAAACGGAACGTTTCAATTTCTGTTTTTTACTTAAAAAGCTGTATCAATATCGATTTAATTCAATTAAGAAACCGAGTTAAAAAATAAGAAGCAAACTTTTCAAAAATGAAAAGAAAACTTTTACTAAACAAAAAAATAAAATAATGATAAATAAATAAATGAAAAATAAAAAAAAAACTAAAATCCCAACGTGAAAAATGTTCTAATTGCAAAATGATATGCGAAAAGAACCGTATCATCGATTCCACTCCAACAGATGTCAGCTTCAAAAGAATTGCACATTTCATTGATTTCCGTCAAAAACGGATCCCACAATTTTTCAAAAATACTAAATAAGGAGGAAAAAAAATAACGTTCCAACTTTTTTTGAACATATAGAAAAAAATAATTTACATTTTAAATTGTATAATTTTTTTTTGGGGTACTCTTATTTTAACTGATAAGCCGCTCGTGGCGATAGCGATTAGGGTATTGATGGTGGGTGTCGTTTTTTATTAACCTAAACAAGTGTCGATGAGTATTGATGACAGTTTAGAAACAATACAAAATAATTCATAATTTATCATTAATCAAAAAATTCGTTTTTTGTTTGTTTTATCTAACGGATTCTAACCTAAACTATAGCCCAACCAAAGCGCCACGAGCGGATTCTGTTAAAAGAAGAGTGCCATTTTTATATTCTTAGCTTCAGTTATGAGTTTGTGAGCGAGTGAGTGAGGTGAGAATTGAACTTATACTGCCATCTACAATCGTTTATGAGAACTTACTGTAGCCTATAGTGATAGGCCAATGTACTAAAAAAAACCGCATAAAACAAAAACCGCATTAATCAAAAACCGCCTAATTTCAATGTAAAAAAATCGCATATAAATTGAAAGTTGCAGAAATAAAAAAACAATGACTCTAAACTCGCATAAATAAAATATGGAATTATTCAACGATCAGATGACGTTAATTCCGCCTAAATCGAAATTGGCAAGAATAAAATTTTCGCATAAATCGAGATTGGCATTAATTAAATTTTGCATAAATCTAAAAGTGCAGAAATCAAAACTGAACTTACTCAAAAAACGCATAAATTGAACATCAAAATCACTCAGAGATTGCATAAGTTTTAAGATTCGCATAAATTGAAACATGCAGAAATCAAAAAATGGTTATTTTTGTACATGACAGTAGGTTATATAGAGAGTATGCTTGAAAAGCATTTTGAATGCACTTGTTATAAAATCATTACTAACTAGATGATTGCCCTGGCGTAACATACGCCACCTAGCGGCGGCGTGAGTTAGCTCTGCAAACATACGCCCCGTGGATATCATTATTTACCCTGGTTGCGTAGATTTAAAACGTGAACCTGCGTGGATTTAGAACGTGGTGCATACCTAAGCGAATTATACTAATAAAGATTGCATTGAGCTATTGAAGTTCTTTTTGGAAAGGTTCAAACATATTGTTGAACATATTATGGTTCAACATATGGATTTACTGTCCGCATTAAGGCCTACACACAAATCACAAGTTTATCGGCGTCAACAAAAATCCGGGTTGTATTCGAACAACCTTAAACTTCCAAGATCTTTTTCTTTTCAAATTCACTGTTGAATCGAAAGAGAAACAAGAAGAAAAACAATAATAAAAAACAAACTCGAAAATCTTTCCCCGTCCACATTCGTGACCACAAGCCTCTTATTGGCTTTCTGTATTTTCTTCTTCTCTTTCTATCCACTTCAAAACAGCAGAAGAATGTATCCCCTTCTATACTTCAACATGATAAACGAGTAAAAAAAAAATAAACCAGAGGAAAAAAACCATCAAATCAATAACAAAAGTGAAAAAAAAAACACACCCAACCACCATCGATTTGTTGTTATTGTATTATATGGTATGATTTAGTTGTCACTCAACAATCGTTAAAGGATCCTATCACACTTGTGAATAAGGTATGAAAATATTAAAATCCAATAAGCCTATTAAAGAATTTCTATATGTACCTATTAAACACTTTCACCTATCGATTCAACTTGAATATACTGAAATATAAATAAACTGAAATATATACTGAAATTTATACTATAATAAACATGTCAAGTCGATTGCGTATATACTGTCTAAATACGTATTTGTGCATGTAATACAAATTGGACTTGTTTATTTAGTGATCGCATTAGTTTTTTAATGCAAAGTTGCAACGACCTAAAATAAACAAAGGAACAAAAAAATAAAAACGAATTCTGTTACACATAGCAAAAAAAAACACTTGGAAGAAAATTATTCTTCGTAAAGAATAAAAACAATAACAAACACTAATATTCAAATTGAGTGTCAACAAAAAACGGACATTCGTTTTTTGTATACTGAACACAGTTTGCTGTTTTTATAACATTGTATAATTCATACTGCTTATTACAGTACAGTGAATTATTTAATACTAGGTCTACATGTATGTTAGTCCTACGTCTAACATCTTTATTATAGTACTATTTTTATAGTCTAGTATCGAAATATATACTGGTACATAATGTATTTTAACATACAGTATGTGTATATAATAGTGTATATAATAAAGACATCGTACACGATGCTTAGGCCTCTTTTTGTAAAGTATGAAATAAAATCTTGTATAGAACTGTTTATGTTAGTTAAGTTAGGTTAGTTAAAAACTTTTTCTTTGAGAAAAACATTTTAGCCTAAATTTAAACGTAAGCTAATTTTTTCTTAACAATTATTTCAATGATAACTTCATACATTGCCAGCCAGGTTAATCATTGTACACAATTTTCATGGCTTGGCATTGTATACGATGCCACTGGTTTTTACACGTTGCGTGTAACGTACATAATGCCTGAATTATACGCATTGCTTGTAACATATAGGCCTACTGTAAGTGATCATCGATTTATGAGGAAGTTACGTTTTGCGCCAACTTCGCATAAATCGAGAATTCTATAACAAAACTTCAACTTTCATCACTTGCCCCACTTGACAAAATCGCATATTTTAAAGCCAAATGACGCACGTAACTTTTGGCGTGGCAAGTTGAGAAGTTTGGTGACAACTGTGACGTTACTTTCTCGCCAACCAGTTTTTATTGGTTGGGCAAGAAGCTGACGTCACAGTCGTGCAAAAAAATTGTTCGATTTGCCATACCAAAGAACTGCGTAAAGACATTTTTTTCGCCTATAACGAGCATTTTGAGAAACTTTCTCACCATCACATATTAACAAAAATCACGTACAAAAAAAAAACTCGCATGAATCGAAAACTTCGTGAATTTTACCTTTGCCTATTACAGTATACTGTTAATAATTTCATTTTAATTTCACTTCATATACAATGAAATACTGTATTTGAACTGTATGGAAACTTTACGGCCACTGCTAGAGGCTAAGGATCAACTATGCTCAGATGTTATACAGAAACAAAGTATAAAAACCATAACTGAACAAAAACTAAAAAAAAAGCTTGGCGTTCATATATTATCCATTTAGACTCGAGAAAAGAGAAAATTGCTTTTCTAAAGTTGAAGATGGAAAAGTCCACCAAAACAACAAAAACAACAACGGATGAAATGCGAGCACCGTTTCATCTTTATGGTCGTGACACCGACACACGCAAAAAAATGTGGGTCACAATAAAACCAAAAAGAAAAATATATATATATAATAAAATAAGTGTCTAAAACCAGAAAAAGAAAAAAAAAGATAGACCCTCAGAGAATAGCCAGAGCAATCGCTGCTGAACTTTTTCTGGCCTTGCCATTGGTCCAAAAACCAACTTTTCATTTAATCTTCAAAATGTTCTCGTCTCCCTCTCAACGTTAATTAAACACCTTCCTCGTTTTTCGTATTCAGAATACTAAATGAAACTCTTATGAATCTCGATCTGACCAAAAAAAAAAAGTATATAAAAAACTAAAAGAAAAAATAAAAATCGGCACGAGATTAAAATATTATACTAATCTTAATAAAAAAATAAAGTAAAATTAAATATTAAAAAGAAAATGTTAATTTCTCAAAAATCTTTAATTTTAAATTTAAAAATAAGAAAAAGGACAGATACCAAAATAATTGTCCTTATGATCTTAACCTTTATAACTCTTAATGAAATACTATAGGGTGGTTGGTCTGTAAGTCGCAATATCATTTAAAATTTTAATAACCTTTTTGCAATTTTATATTTTGGTAAGTTTATTTCGGTTTTTTTAAAATGTGTTTCCTGGAAATGCAACATGAAAATTTTTATGATACGAGTAATGCATGAACATTATATTATTTCATTTCTAAAATCAGCATTCCATTTTGTAGTTCGTGAAATTCAGATTTCAATTGGCCTCTACGTTCGTCCGATTTGACACCACCAGTCTTTTATTTATGCGATTCCGTGAAAATTCTGATTTTCGGTATATACTGTACATTTCTTTACGAAATTTTATACGTTCAGAGAAGAAAATGACGAAATTCAAGCCCTATAGCCTTGTAAGATATCTTAAGAGTTATAATAAAAAATTCGGTAAATAAAGCTCATGTTTGTGAAACAGAAAATTAGAGGTCATTTACATGACATAATTTTTCATACATAGTTTACAAAAATATCCCATTTTCTGTATTTCATTATATAAACATAAATTAAAAAAAATTTAACAAACAAAAAAGTTATTCAATTTTTAAATGGTATTACAACTTATGGACCATCTCATAAATCAATAAAAGATTGTTAAAAATAATTTTCTGAGTGTTCTGGTAGCTACGACTCATAGTTTCCAATGTAACAATACAATCTCCGATTTGTAACAATGCAATGTCAGTGCAAATACTACCATTGTAAAGACCCCATATAAAGGTGTTATTATATTCAAAATTCAAAACTGACATTGTAACAGCCTTTATAATATTTCAACGAAACCGTACTTTTGACTCACCCTGAATACACTATACACATATACTGCACTATATATGATACATAATAATCATAATACGTTATTCTTGTACACTCTTTGTGTTTTCACCTTTTAACATTCTTGTCTCGATTCTCTGGTTTTTTTGTTTGGTTCTTTACAAAGGTTCACGAGGCTCATCCGATTACAGAAAAGTAACCATTGTGAAAAAGAAATATGGACGTTAGAGTTCGGGTCGCCCAATAGCCTTAATTTTTTATCCCCACCCTTATTCCCTTCTGTATAGTAATGGAATTTTTTGTATACATTTTCACACACACATATATATATATCTATATATAGTTTCAATGTCCTAACTTCTATTCCCTTTAACCTGTGGAAAAAGTTTTTCCACTTAAACTTGGTACTTTGGAAAGAGACAACAAATGCAATTACCGTCATAGTCTGCAAAATCTAATGACATAAAATACTACTGCTTCATTTAACATCCACTATACAAAATGCAAAGAAAATGATAGAAACAATGCATTTAGCGTACCCTTCAAAATTTAATGAACGCACTATAAAATGCAATTCATAATTTTTTTTGGAGACTTCACTTTTTAGTAAAAAGACAAAAAAACTTAAAAACAAAAATTTTCAACCAAAAAAAAAACAAAATTGCTTCCAAAAATCGTTATTAGTTTATAGCCTATGCTATGCCAAAAAAAAAACAACTACACTTTTATTTTTTATACACGAATTTTATTATTTATTGTACGAATGTTTATTATATTATTGTAAAAATCGCAAAACGATATAAAACAAACAAACTATAAATAAGATATGTTCAAATTTAAACCGGATTTTGTTGGGCGATGAAACCATAATTTTTTGGGTTTTATAGTTATGGTGCAACAACAAAATAAAATCCGGATCAATTTTGAACATGCTCGTTGATCATTATTTCTGAAACAACAATATTTTTTTTTATCATCATTATATTACTGTTGACATTAATGTAGAGATTTAAGCTGTAATAAGTCCATCGTTAAACGAATTTTTTTTTTCTTTAAAAAAACAAACAAAAAAAAACCACAGCTTCGTAATGACTACTACTTCCCAGAACAATGAATTAATAAATAACAAAAATAAAATAAAAATATAATAATAATAATAAGAGATCATTGGTTCATCGTGTTCATTCATGAAACGAAAGAGTAAGAAAGCGAAAAAAAAATCAACAAAAGGTTTGATTTACAACGTTCATTAACCATAATCATGACCATTCAGAAATGATTTGTAGCATACGGAGTCAACTAAAAAGAGAGCCCCCGTTTTCTTTTATACACCAACAACCAACAGTCGATTCATCATCATTAACCTTTAGCAAAACGAACGAACAATCTTACCATCAATTTCCTTGCATTCATATACTAAGTGTATTAATTAAAAACCCCTTTCCCCTCCCTCATCATCTTTATTTTATCCTCATTTTTTGAACTGTACATTATACCATGTTCACCTGCACAAGAGTTCCACACAAGTAATGAATTCATGATGATGATGATGGTGTAGCTAAAAATTATTTACCGCAGGTGCACCTTCAAAATATTATTCATGTACACATGCATAAGAGAGTGGTGTAATTGAAAACCATCATCAAAGTGAAATTAGGTAGACGCCGATCCCTATCGTTTAACGAAAATTAATTGAGTTCCAGTAAAAAAAAAAAATTAACGGTTGGTTAATATTAAATCGTTAATCGAGTATAGGATATTCTATATGTTTTAAAGAAGATTGAGTTCGGTTTGGTTCGTTTTTATTTGGAGTCAACAACTCGAGTTTGGTTGTCGCTAACGTATCTTTTATTTATTTAAAATTATTTCGTTCCATAGAGACAATACAGAAATAAAAAGTCAATCATGCAATAAATGCATGTATGCAGCTTTTTAAAAATGTAAACTAGTGTTTAAACACTTTTGCATTATTTTTATTTCTATTTTCAACATTCCATAAAAAAAAAAGAACAGATAAAATAGCAAAAGAATCGTAACAAAATACAACAAAATGAACATCATACATGATTAAAAAATTACCCTTGTATAATAATGAGGGTCATTGGCTTCTGACGCTACATGTCTGAATAATTGTTACACCATGGCATATAATATATCATGGCATTAATAAGAATGATCCAGATCTGTGAATGCATTTACGTATGTATATGTGTTGTAAACTCTTTCTGTTGTAGCATTCTATCATTAGATGGAATTGATTGATTGAATGGTTGTACATTATTTAAAGTTCACTTTCCGTAATAATAATAATAACAATAATTCCATGCTAAAGCATGGGCTAACTACTAGTAAATAATATATTATAAGCCAAGGTGTTATACTATAACAAACACCTAACTAACAGATATGTAACTTACACCATGTTGACTATATAAAATAAACCATACGATTGTTTCCGTGGACCACGATTTTTTCGGAATCATTTTAGATGATTCCAAAAAAGTGAATGGAAGGCAAGAAATCTCACGTTTTAGCCACTCTTCTTGAAAAGTTGGCACTTGTCGCGACATTTTGCGCATCACCACCTGATCCCAGATGACCTCTGTTTTTCCTCAACACAGACTCCACTTTTTCCCCTTTTACTTGGCAAGTGGCCCGCACAATACAAGAAAATCCCCTTCACACCATTTGGTGCTCAACAGCAAAATCCTCATCATTTCAAAATACTCCTTTTCAGGACATATAGGGTGACACCAACAAAAACAGGACAAAGCTAAATAACGAAAAACTGGGGAAAAAAAACAAACAAACTGTTAATGGAGACTCCCCAGAAAAAAATGTTGAGTTACCCGATTCAATCATTTTCTTTTCTTTTTTTTTTATTAAAAATAATAATAATCACTCTTATGATGTAAACCCATTGTTGCGTGAGAGATCACCACACCATCAATCGTTAAACCCACTCTCTTCATTTAATCGTCAATCTATACTCATCATCAGTCATCAGCGTCCATCCGTTGTCAGTCAATTAATCCGCGCTGTTCACGCCATTATTGCTCATCCATCATTTTCTAAACAACTCACATATTGTATTCCTTGCTCTGCAACATTACGCACAGGGTGTCCCGAAAAGAAAAACAAGTTTTAAAATGGAATCCATTTTCTATTTGGACCACCTTTGATGGTGTTTTGAGCATACTTGTGAAGGGCACTACATTCTTTTAAGTTCAATTCTACGTTGTTTGGTGCAAGAAATAAGCAAATATGATGCTCGGATACCGAGATATTATCATAGATGGCGCTGACAGTCACTGTTGGGTGTATAAGCCAAGTTAGCTTCACAGCTGTTCGAGAGCTCTTTATTATTTGTTGTGTACTACTGATTTTAGAACAATCAGCAGACAACTGCATTTCACATATTTCTTTACTGGGAAAATAAATATATAACCAGTAAAGTATTTTTAATCAAAAATATATTAACAAAGTGTTCTGTACAATCTAATCTATTATCTAATTAATTTATTTGAAGCATTTTGCATATTTTACTGTTTGAAACATTTTTTTCCCTCGATACTGTAAAAATGTTTAAAAAATGGAGATGACTGGTTATTGCCCCGAGCCCTTCAATTGATGTCCACCAGATAGCACTAACAGACCATATGACTCGCCGTCGCGAGTCAGAGTTTTCAAACGCGCCGTGCTGCAATAATGGCTTATACTAAAAAAAGTCGTTAAAAAGTCGTTGAATTACTAATAAATTAAAAATAATTTTATATATTTTCTATTTTTCATTTTTGTGTATTATTTTGAGTACTTTTAGATTAGACGCCCCACCTCTCTATTGTTGCTACTTGCTTTTACTTGGTTATGAGTTATTTTCCAAGTTAGGTTAGAGAAAAAACACAAAAAACGGATTATTTGTTTTTCCTAACCTAACCTGCAAAATAAACCCATACCAAGTACAATTACAAGCAAATAGCAACGATAAAGAGGTGGGGCGTTTAATCGAAAAGTACCTTATTTTGTGTATTTTTGTGTTCTTTTTTTGTTGTATAATTTGAATTGTTTCAATTTAAATAATAAAAATAAATAAATAAATAATAGCAGCAAGAACAACAATTTAATTTTCGATTTATGAGAATTTTACTTAGAAAGCAGTTTTGGCATAAATAACTGCCTACATTACCATAGTGAAAGTTAACAATTTTTTGGATATACCAAACTGCTTGACTGAAATAAAGTAGGCATACCAAAGTTGGTAATGAATGAAGCGAAAATTGGTCAATTACAGTTCAACGAACGCTTTGGTAAAATTAAAATGATTATTTTTATTTTTTTATTTCGTATAATATAAGTTCTTCATTTTTACATTAATCTACGTACAATTGTTAAAGGGGACGACCAAAAGAAGAAGAAGAAGAAGAAGAGAATTTGCTATTCTGTAAGAAAAGCTACTGACAAAAGAACTTCAATTAAATTCAATCCTGCAATCAAGGATGGTTAGAGACGAAATTTAGGAAGAATTCCAAGAACGAAAATGAATTAAATCTCCTATCAGGAACAAAGAAAAATGTAAAAAAACAAAAAAAATTTTTTTTCTAGTAGAAAAGTTTTTATGCCTAACTGGGATTTCAATTTTCATCTTACTTTCCATTTTTTCTTTTCATCACCGCCCCCCCCCCTAAAAAAAAAATAGAGAGTCAAAAAGAAAAAGTGTAGCAAAAAATGTAGATTAAAAGAAAAATTCAGCTACGAAAAGTTTCCAATTTTTCCTCCCTTTTTTTGTCTAATTCTCTATGTATATAATCTCATTAGCATTGTCACTTATGTTTGGAAATAAAATCGATACATTCTCAATGCGTTTTTCTTTAAACTTCTTTTTTCCATTACCAAGTCAAACGTTCATTACTTGTACATACTGTATAGACAAAGAGAGAGAGTTCTAGTGCGTTGGCTTCAATTGCGTGCCAAAAATCGAAACGGCTAGTTAAGTGCAACGATCTAAACACACAAAGCAAAACGGGGAGGAATAAATGAATGTGAAAAGCGAGTGGAAGAATTCAAATCATCATTCAAAGGTCTCCTTGATGAAAGGCCAAACCCTCTTGTCCAGTTCAATTTATCTGCGCCAAACAATGGTCAATGGGGGCGATTGTGAATTGTCAAAAACCCGGAGTAGTAGTGTCTTTGCCATAATTTTCAAAACATGATGTGAGAGAGTGGCGTTGTTTGTCGTATGCCTATGTGTTTGTGTGTGTGTATATAGCTTGTGTTTATGGCCAGGCAGCAAGTTCAGTGGCAGATAAACGAATCATAATTCACATGATCGTATCGCGACCTCTTCACTCGGGGTCCCCGGCCAATTTACACAAACGCGAATGCAAATGTTTCGTGTGCAATTATCTCAACTTTGCAGTGACTACTAATATTTCATTAGAGTCGACGTCCGTTTTAAGGGTTTCTGCATTTTCGACAGAAATAGAGTACACTTATTATTACGATTATTATTTTTTGTTGCAAAAAAAGAGCAATGAATGAATGACACACGTTGAACAAAAAAAAAAAAAACATGCAAACCAAAAATCACTGATTAAAAGTGATGTCTCTACTTCAGTGACTGTCAAAGTTAATTTTAGTAGAGTTGAAGAAAACTTGAAGTGAATGTAAACAACTTATAATAGTACAGTTAAACATTTAAAATATAAATCAATGAGAAATTTGACATCTTGTTTTCCGAATCTGTCTAAAGATAACGTACCAATAAAGGCTTAAAAAATGTTCCATAGAATTTTATGAGTCTGTCACCAGCAATAAATGTCAAGCCGGGTTTCGACAGTGTATGAAACTAGCATTGAAACAGTTACGTTAAGCCAAAATCTAGGTCAGGTATAAATTTAAGCCTAAATATGAGTCTAAAATGTGTTTTAAAGAAAATGTTGATAACTACCCTAAACAGTTGTATAGGCTACAAGATGTTATTCCATACTTTGCCATAAAGGGCCAGGCAGGCTATAGAATTCCGGGATTCAATACATTGTCGGTAACATGTCGACTTGCACGCATATATCATAAAAATCAAATGAAATAACTTAAATACCACCATTTTTCAAAGTAATAAACAATATTGAAATGATTTCCCTCCAACATTTAACTCTCGTAACCATATCTGTGACGCGTTTTGAACTTCAACAATAGTTTCACGTGCAGCATCACGTTGTTTCCCGGAGCAAATGATATTCAAGAACTGTGACTATATCTGCAACACAAGCTTTCAACAACAGTCACGTATTTCTATGCTCAAACTACAGTATATCCAAGATCTGTCACTGTATCTGTAACGAGTTTCCAACAATGATCAACTACAAAGTGTTGATCACGTTCTACATACACATTTTCAACAATGTACCAACTTCAAAAACAAGTCATTGACGACACGAATCAATCATTAGAAGAAAATAGCATGTACTCAGCTGTTTACAATTACATTACTGACCCGTTTTAAACGAACAATTTTGTTTTAACGACCCGGGAAAGAAACATTTACTATGAAATCAAGCATAAACATGAAAATATGAAACGATTTGTAGTTTTTACAACATTATTGGAGAAGATTCAAAACTGCTACAAGATAAGCCTTATTGACTAACCCCCCTCCACCTCAAAAGAAGAAGAAGAAGAAGAAGAAAAAAGAGAACTCATTTCGATTGGAATCACTATTTTATCTTGCAGCCAGACCAGTCTCTAACACAAAAGCTCTCATCCCCAATATTTTCTTTTTTATTCGAAGATTAGAAAGCTTTAGAACGACGTAATCCAAACATCCTCCTCCTACTACTACTATACTAAAGAAAGAAGAAGAAAGTCATCGACGACTTTCTCTTAACGTATTCCATTTTCCCCTACTAGTGTTCCTCAATTTTTCTCTTTCCCCCCCTTTTAAAATCCCAAACTTGGGGGCCATTCCCTTATTCTTCCTCATTCCCTTTTCTCCCATCCTTTCTTCGATCTGTTTTTCTGAGCGGATTGCTCTTCGTTAATGACGCTTTTGTAGCTTCAAGACTAATCGCCGACGTCGTCGTGCGAGATAAGAACAAGAAGAAAAAAAAATATATTCTCGACAGAAATAAAAATTTTAAACAAAAAATAAGAAAAAAATTCGACGTAGAAACAGAAAATCTGGCAATTATTCAGCTTGAGGGTTCGTTGAGCTCGCATCTCGATAATCACCTTCCAAGAAATGAAGCAATGGGTTATATTACTCAAAATGCATAACCAACCCCACCCCCCTCTTAAAAAAAAAATAACAATAAAAAAAATTTACGCCACTGAATTTTTTATTTGCCTAACAGCTAAAAAACGCCCCCCAAAAAATTTCACCTTTGAAAAAAAATAAAATGAATCTAATTTTGTTGAAAAGGAAACTGAAGTGAAAGAGGGGAGGGTGATAGAGTAGACGGAATAAGAAAACAAGGTGTCATTTTTCGAATGCAGGAAGAGAAGGAAGTTTGTGTTTGGAAGAAAAACGTTGATGGGAACGAGTATACAGTAAGAGAATAACGTGTTGACAGGCGAGCGAAAACGCACGAAAAGTGAGAATATGCAACAAGACGACAACGACGATCAACAACGACAACCTATCTCTCTGGTGCTCGATAATGAATTTCTGGATGGCTTCCAAGTGTTACCAAAAGCTCTTTTGTTTTTTCATTTTTATTATTTTGTATTTTTTTTTTTTGAAAACCCAACCTTCGTTCGGTTCGGCTTAAATTACTCGTCAATGGCACACAGCATCGTTGTAATTAAATTCTAGGCACGAGTTAATTGAACCTTCCCGAAACATTTTTCTTCTCCCCCCCCCCTCCGTTCCCTTTCTAACGTTATGTTAGTCGGATCATCTTCGCAACAAAGTAGCAACGACAACAAACTGTTTCAAATTTGTAAACGTAAAATAAAACCCATCCTTTGTTTATAATCTGCAGTTATTTGACTTCATTACAAATGATCCTCAATTTATGCGAGAGTCACTTTCTGCTCGATCCTCACGTTGATCGAAAATTTCATACATGTGAAATCTCACAATTCACGAATCTCACGAATTCAATTCAATTGAATTCAATCTCACGAAGTGGCAAAGATTTAGCGTTCACTTGTGCATTACCGCACAAAATCGCATAATAGCAAAATTGTCTCGCATATAATCGGCGTAACGAATATCTGGAAAGATTTTTGACTCGTCGCATATTAATGAACTCGCAAACAAAACAACTCATATTTGGTGCAAAAAGCACGAAATCGCATAAAAACTAACATTTTCTCGCATATAACAAATATCTGAGAGGATCTCGACTTGTCGCATATTAATGAAACGGCACGTAAAAAAACTCGCATTTGGTGCAAACCGCACGAAAACCGCATCGCATATATACACGTCGAGCTTCTTTAACTCAAACATCCAAGGAACCGTGAAAATAATTCGACTTAGAGAAATTCGAGTCGGGGAAAGTTTCACTATAGTAATATCGTCTCGCATATAACGAGTATCTAGGATGATATCAACATAACGAATATTAGTGAAACCGTATATAAAAAATCGAATAAATCAAGAACCCATCAAAATTCCACTGAATAGCAAAACAGCAAGCGTTCACTTATGCACCACCGCATAAAATCGCATAATAGCAAACTTTTCTTTCCCATAACGAGCATTTGAAAAGATTTCTCCTCGTCACACATTAGTAAAATCGCATACAACAAAAAACTATCATAAAATCGATGACTTTCTGCAGATATATTTTTTTATCCGTTTCGAAGAAATGCGGATTCTTAAAAAAACCAAAAACGAAAAAGTCTAGACTTACCAGTGTCGGTGTCAATAGAGAAGAACCCTTGAGGATTGCCACTACTGATGCGGAACGTAAGCCGTTTGTCCGGATCTTCATCCGGATCGTACGCTTCGATTTCGACCACCCGAGTTCCCGGAAGACTGTTTTCAGCAACTCTCGGATAGTAAACAGGTTCCTGTAAACAAACATTGAGAAATTACATTACGGATGAACCAACATTGCTAATTGAGTAATCTTGAATCTCCTTATTACAGTACTAGCTGGTTCGGGGGTGGCTGCGCCACCGCTCTCAAGCTACATAGTGTCGTTATTTTTTTGTTTTGTACAAATGAACAAAGGTTGGCTATTAAAATATACAGTTTGATTAACTAAGAAAATGATCTGTATAATATCTGTGAAAATAAAATAAATAAATAAAAATAAAAATAAAAATAAATAGCAAACAAAAAAAAATAGAAAATAAAAACTAAAAAACTCTCATGCTTTGCCCAGCTGCCATGACTACTCGATACGTTAAATTGTGTTTGTTCGACATCCAGCGACATTGTATCAGTTTCTTAAAACTGATACGATGACATTGTGTCAGTATCTTTATTTATTTATTTATTTGTTATCATACATTCCATTGGAACAAACCAAAAATAAAATAGAACCTATAAAAACATAACGAATATGTTTTTGATATTGACATCGTATCAACCGATCGATGTTGATACGATATTACAAGTCGAACAAAGCAGCTCTGTACAGTATATGCATTAGTAAATCTTGATTCAACATCTTTGCGGTTTGATTTGACCCACTTCCCGATATCCCAGAAAGCTGAAAATTGACACGGTCTATGAAAGAGTTGATTTGTAATAAATTTTGACGCGTTTTTCGACGTGTTTGTTTCAAATACTTTTAAAATGTACAGTTTCAGGTTAAAGTTGTATCTATCACAATAGATGGAATTTAACATTGCACATTGCCTTAAATATTTAACATTTCATCTTAATTGCTTGGTAAACATATCAAACTTTCATTTATCATTATTCAAAATTAAAGTAAACTAATCTGGATCTCTAAACAAGGAGTTGAAACAATGAAAGAATGTTGCAAAACAACATGCGTCTAAACACGGGGTTAAAACAATGAACGAAATGTGGCAAAAAAACACATTCTAATCGAATAAAAATCATTTGTTCGTAACTCAACAGCAATTTTTAGGTTTGACTTGCTATGTATGGCCTGCAAAAATACTGCAAAAGGGTTCGCAAGATTGCACTTTCGTCATACACCAATAATATAAACGTGAAAAATTATAATAATGATGATTTATCGAATATAAAAATAAACGTACAGAGCAGCGAATATTAAGTTTTGAAAAAGATTCAATTCCATAACGATACATAACATATCAAACTCACGAGCCGCCACCACTTCTATTCAAATACAAAGACCCTCCAATTATGCTAGGGTGACGTGCTGCACAAACTTCGCATAAATCGAAATGACGTGCGAAAACTTCACCGCACAGTATTTCGTGCACCATTATTATTATTATTATTATAATTAATATAAAAGCCAAAGTCTGTCTGCTCTCTCTATCTCTCTCTATCTCTGTGCCTCTTTCCGTGTCTTAATATTTCCATGACAACAACTAAAAACAACTTATCACAGAAGAAGAAAAAACATAACATAATAAATGTGTTACCATGCCAACACAAACATAAGCAATAATTAATGAGATGAAGTAAACACTGTACACAAAGAAGAAGTATGTCTGTAGTATGTAGAGGTATTAAATATTTCAAGGGCTCGGTGCAGTAATAGGTCAGCTACAATTTTTAAAATTTAGAGAAGTTATGTTCAAACAGTTCTATTTTCATATCACACGTAATATCATATCACAGATTAATCGTATAATAACACATAGATAAACAATAACAAAATTTGAGAAACAATTGACTAAACTATTCTTACAATAAGAACTAGCTGTTCTGAGAAAAAATAACTGTGGCAAGAAATTGGAGCTGTCTGGTTACTGCACCGAGCCCTTCGATATATGGTGAATGCATTATTCAACAACACAACAAACCAATAGACATAGGCACTCACACAGGCGCACGCACACGCACACACACACGCGAGTTCAAATTGGGTGGTTCTGCGGAAAGACTGTCACCACACCCAATTCGTGACATCCATCACTCAATGGGAACACGAGGGGTAATCAACGGCAAGTCTCGTTTGATTCGAGTCGAATTCGATTGTCCAATTCCCTTCGGAGGAACAGAACACGGATGAGAGCTAGGTAAAGGGGGGTCCTTAGCCGCTTCATTATCATCAAACTGTGCGCTGTTTACTTTTCCCCTTTCCGTTCCGCAATTTTGTGGGTTTGTTAGACTTAGAGAGCAAACCGAGAGAGATAGAAACCCACACAAACACTTCTCGGGTCGTTTGGCGTTTCCGAATCGCCAAGTCCGAATAGGAAAAGAGGTGGGCGAGTCGTCCAATTAGCGCGCATTTTCATTAGTCCTCTCTCTCTCTCTCTCTCTCTCGTGTTAAGAGGAGGAGGAGGAAGAGGATGTTACAAAAGACGAACTTTTCTTTCGACTACACTTAATTAATTTCCTGCCCCCTCACCAACTTCGGAAACCATGCCCAATAAACTATAAACATTACTAAACAAAACAAAACACATAAAAGTTCCTCTTCTGTTACATTATATTTTCTAGTGAATGACAAAAGGTTCGCAACAACAAGAGTTACACAATAAAACCACACGATGGCACTATTTTCTTCCCTTAGATTCCCTGTGGGGAAAAATGCTGATTCTCATTCGATTGTCGAAAGCTATTTCAATTTTTTATTTCAACTTTTCTTTTTGCTAACTTTTTTATTTTTTGTAAAAAGAAAGAGATTTCTTTCAGGGAAAAATGTTAGCTTTGAAGTTTTCGGAACAAGGTTGCGTGTATGTGGATTTTTTCTTCTTTTTTTTTAACAAATTTTATTTCCTAGCAAAATAAGAAGAAATCCCTTCCTCTTTCCGACGTTAATGGAAGAGGTATTGGCGCTGTTCGGTTGGAAACAAATGCCACAAGCTGCGAGTGAAGTATGGAACAAAAAGTGCTACATCACTTCGAGCCAACTTGAAGGCAATTTTTCAGCCTGAAATGTCACATTTTTAACCCGTCTTTCTTTTTCAAAATATAAAAAAAAAAACTCTATATATATAAAACTTAAAGAAACCTAAACGTTTAGAATTGCTCTTTAGCCCCTTCAAACAACGTCGTTAACGGTACAAATCGCCTTTAAATTGTTGTTTTGAAAGCTGTCTTAACTTTGAGCTGATTGCACATTTGTGAACAAACAAAAAATTATGAAATCGATTTTATGTGAACTTGCTGCCCCACTAAATAAGCGAGTTATTTCACAAAATATCTAGTCATAAATGCAAACTCAGTAAACACGCACAGTGGTACTTAATGTTATTTTCACTCCCAGAAGCGACCAAACTATTACAATATATGCTTGCAATGGAAAAATAGTAGACAATACAAACAATAAAAATTATAATCTTGAAATAAATATAATACCATTATTATTCATACCGCTAAAAGTTAAAAACCGTTATTTTATAAAACGAGTGATTAATATGTGAAAATCCATTAAAAATTAATTTTATACGACAACATAAATTAACCAACTAAAATTACTCAATTTGTCACAAAATAACGTATTATCATCACACTTTAATGGCAAAAACATTGATACGTCACCGGCAATGTATAGACTTCTCTTTTGACAAAGTATGAAACAAAACCTTTTATTCGACTGTTTAGGTTAGCTAAGGTTAATTTAAGCTCATTTTCTCTACAAAAAAATTGTCTAAAATTTAGACCTAGATTTAAACCTAGCCTAAACGTATAAACTCACAACTCACTCACAAGTGAAGCTAATATGAAGCTTCACTTGTGAGGCTTTCACTTTCACTTACCTAAAATCAAAACTAACTTCACTTATTAACTATTGCGTTGCAATTTGGGGAGATACCCCTCAATTCAAAACAAATCGATTACAAGTATCTTTTAATCGCCATGTAAGATTGCTGCTTGGAATTAACCGCTATCAATCTACAATATATCTGCATTTCTTAAAACTCGAAAACTCATGTCCATAAAACAATTGATTTTATTTTCTCGCTTGTGTCATTTTGCCAATGGGAT